>JAUEJL010012221.1:0-22108 GCA_032274825.1 Drosophyllum lusitanicum | reverse complement strand
CTCAATCCCCCACGCTCTTCATCCATGAATTCCACTTACCACTTGAATGACCAAGATTGGTTCTCGCAGTTCTCGTATGAAAAACAGTTCTCGTTTGAACCCCCTATATATATTATAATTTTCAAAGCCCACAATTTAAAAAATAAAAATTTAGAAAGCCCATATTTTGATTAATTATTAAAGAAGTGAACATGTTAATCGAATACTTCAAGGAGTTAAGAGAAATAGGGTTATCTAAGGCTATTATGACGCTAAGGAACTTGCCATAGAAATGAATATTGATCTAGTATTCCCTCAGAGACATCAGGTTCATGGAAAAAAACAATTTGACGAGAACCAAAATGATCAAGATGTCTTATTTTCAGCTCAGGAGAATTATAAAGTTAATTATTTTTAATATATTGTTGATCAAGCTAGTACTTCTCTTACAACTAGATTTAAACGTACAAAGAGTATGTAAAAGTAATTTGGTTTTTGTTTCCTAAAAAGTTTTGAAGGAATTTGATAACAAAAATCTTAAGTCCTGTTGTAGTTGTCTTGAATCCGCACTTAAATATGATGGATGATCAGATCTCGATGCAAATAAACTTTATATGGAGTTGAAGCTGCTTGACACGTTTTTTACCCGGGGAAACTATCTGACCTAATGATGTCTTAAAATACTTGAAAGAAGTTATTGCTTTCCCAATGTAATTATTGCATATAGAGTCTTATTGACTATTGTTGTATCTGCAGAAAGAAGTTTATCAAAAGTTAAGTTGTTGAAGTCCTACTTACGGTCCAAAATGTCACAAGAAAGGCTTAATGGATTGACAATGATAGCTATTAAGAACGATATTTTGGAGAGTATTAATTATGAAGAATTGATTCATAACTTTGTTTTCACTAATGCTAGAACTTCACGATTCATGTAACTATATATAATAAATTATTTTACTATCCTCTTTTGTTTTAGTTTTTGATATAATAAATATCGTAGTATTAGTTAATTTTTGCTTATATGTGTATATATATGGGGGCCATTTTTTCACTTCGCATAGGGCCTCCAAAATCCACGGGACACCCCTGGCCAAAAAATTAAACGTTATCTTTATTGGCAAAATTTGATATTTAGATTACATTTCTCGGCAATTTGTCCTTGTTGGAATGAAAATTTGTAGACTCTAGAAGAGACATTGAATATTTTATATGGTTACTTTAAAAATTATATAGTTATTTTTTTTAACACACTTATAAAAATGATATTATTATATACAATGGAAGCAAGTATAAATATAATAGTAAACAAGAATATAAAGTACAAGTATATAAAGAGCCTAAAGGATGAGAGATGATGACATCTAATGTATAGTGGTTCGGTTGTACATTAACAAATACTACTATTTTCACTCCTTGGTCTTTAATCAACGAGTTTTCTTCACTATCAAAACGTCTCTTTCATTCGGAAGAGATCACCATTACAACGTCTCACTAGTGACCAGCTTAAGCAACTTGTTACATTTTTCAAGAAAGTAACCATCTTAAACACTTTATCACTTTTCCCCAAGAAAGTAATCATCTTAATAACGTATCACCTTTTTTTTAAGAAGTAACCGCCTTAAACAAAACCTCTTTCTAAGTTCTTTTTCAAAAACTTTTACAACAATGTTATTCATCAAGAACTTTACAACCCAATACCTAACTATGTTCTTCGCTAAAAACTTCTCTCAACAATTAACTCACGGCATGCACCATTAAAAGTGTGTACAATAATATTTCTCTCACAGACAATATATTTTAGTTTTGCTTTTTCCAGTGCAATTTTGTTGGTATATTTGCCAACTAACAAGATTTTCCAACCAATCAATATTTTGATTTTTTTAACTTGAAAATTCATTTATTCCATATGTCAAAATCGATTTTCAATGTATATATTATCTTTCTAGCTTAAAATCGATTTCCATTATATGAGATTACTATCTTTTTGATTTTTTGTATACTTGTATATAAAAACATCTCTTATAATTTAAAGCATCGTGGTGAAGCAAATTTTATATTTTATTAAACTTACAATATACTTGAGCATTTGCCAGGAAATAATGAATAGTATTTTTTTAATCTTTTTATAACGATATATTATACAAATTTCCATTGTAGATGGACACATAGGCTCGAAACTTGTAATACCCTCCACGTATATTTTTTTGTTTCTAATGTAACGGTGCATTTTTAATTCTTTGCGGGAGGAGGTTTTTTTTTGTTTTATTTTTCTTGGAGTGAATTACATCGTTGGTTTTTTAAAATAGTCATATGGCAAGTTTAGTAATTTATCAAAAAATCTCATAAATTTTGTCCTTTATTTTGAAAATCCGCACATCCTTTGTCTTTTAACAAACGTTAGACTTTTTAAATTGATTATTTTACCCTTTACATAATTAGTCCTTATTCATTTTCTTTAATTTTAAATCATTTAATAATTAAAGGACTTTCAATAATAAAAAAGAAAATACCTTTTCTCACGTTACTCTCTTGATACATAATCTAATGTTTTGAAAAAATTTATATCGTATCTAATTCAAAGTGACATGCTATTATTACTAATTCATATTTCATATGGCGAAGGTAATGAGTATTAATTAATGTTTTCAATAAATAAAATTTTATTGATTTTGTCTAAACTAGAAATATGTGTTAACACCTAAGATAATCCCACCATGAACCGCTATCTGCCTACCATCTTCCCCACCGTGAACCACAACCATCATCCTGCACCATTTTCCCCACTACAAACCACGAAAAAACATTGATTTCTTTTAGCAATGCCATCTTTGGCCACCATCTTCTCCACCATTAACTACAATCAAACAACAATGAAATTATATACACAAATCTTTGCACCTACTAGATAAAGCAACCCTTAATCCTCTATATGCAGACCTTGACCACTCAGCCTCCTCTGTTGCCGACCATTTAGAGGGTAGGGATGATACTCAAAAGACATGCCAACACACATGGGTTCTAGATATGAGTCTAATTCCAATATTTGAAGGCGCTTCACCGGCCTATTGGCCAAGAAACCCTTAGGTTTCTCAATCTCCGCCGCACCAGACCCAATTGGTTTTTGTCGAAGTTTGAGGAGGCTGCGATGGTCGTTGGAGTTCCTATGGTGGTAGTGTCCAGGTGGCAGCGGTGTGGTGTGTGGCAACTACGGTGATGCAAAGAAAACCAATTCTTAGGTACAGTGGTGAAGTCACCTAGGTGCCTATGGTGGTCAGGGGTGCATGGTAGAGGCATGCTAGTGACAATGATTGCAGGAGAAAGATATCGGTGGAGATGATTGTAGGAGAGAGAAAAAAAGAGATTAGCGCGTGCGCACACACACACAAAGTATTAGGGTTTATGGTGGTAGTGATGTTCTAGAGAGACGGTGGTGATAGAGGGTTGAATTCGCGAGGTTCATATAAATTACATGCTTGGTCCTTTACAAAGACTAAATTTGCAAGGTTTTTTTTACTAAACTTGTATTATGGCTATATCTTAAAGGACTAATGGTGTAATTCACTCTTTTTCTTATTTTGTTATATGTTTTTAATATTATTACTATTATTGTTAACTAGCTTAACACTCCATGTATAAACACGGGGTTCGTTAAAATTAATTTTAAATATTTACGGTGTTAAAGAGTGCTAACATATATAGTAAAACAATTACAAAGCATACATAAGGATATAAAATTTCTTAAAATATGGTTAAATTTATTAGAAATCAGAAATTTATACATAACATCATCATCAAACTTTTTGTAGAACTCTGCTAATTTTTTTATAGAACCTCTTTATAATTAAATTTGAATTTTTTTGTTTAATCAAATTGATATACGTGTTCACAAAAATAACCACGAAAATAGGTATATGTATCCACTAAATGATATGTATAAATGTTTTTATTAAGATATCTAAGTGTTAACAAATTAAATCATCTAAAAATGACATTTGAGAAAACAACTAATTCGTAAACCATTTGAGAAAATAAATAGGGATGATTGATGAAAAAATTCTAAAAACAGAATGATAACATCATAACTTATTTTATTTTAATACATATAAAATATAGTAATTTAAAACATGATCTTATAAGATTTTCCTACAAGAATGTAACCTTATAAGCTTTTATAAAAATACTAAAAGCGTGACCTTATTAGATTTTACTAACAAAGATATGACCGTATAAGATTTTATAAAATACTAAAAACTTGATCTTATAATATTTCTCTAAGAAAGATGTAACCCTATAAGATATTATAAAAACAAAAAAAATCATATATTTTGTCTTGATTGTTAACAATGCAACATTTAAAATTTGTCTTTTTTCCATATTTTATTCGGATATTTAAAAAGTTAAATAAACAATAAATTTTTAATCTTTTTCTATAAAATAAAGTTAGCTTGTATATTTTGTTTGTCATATGAAATACAACTCAACTATTAGTCTCATAGTTATGTATATTAACATTATTGGTGAAAATTAAGGTTAAAATTACGAGGCATTTAGATTAGAGACTCTTTTAAGAAAAAAATAAAACAAATAATGTAAATTAAAAGTAATATAAATAGTAATTTCCGAATCAAGAACAATAAAACCTAGTATAATAACATTTATGAGAAAATTTACAATGCGACGAACAATAACTTCCTCACTAAAGCCATGAGTATAGCATTTGTGAATTTAAATGAATCTAAATGTCACATCAGCTGCCAAATCAACTTTTCTTTCTTTTTTATTCTCAACCCAAATTAACTCAAAATCTAAGTAGCACTCATCCCAAATCAACTCAAACAACCTAAATATTTTCTCTTTCCTTACTCTCTCTACAAAAAAAAGAAAGCTTCGGTAGCGCTTGGTTTGCCAAACCCGAAATGGTGGAAAAAAGGGGGAAACCCGAAGGGAAAGTAATTATATTTCCGAAAGAACCCAAACCAACCCAAAAAACCCGAAGGCCTTCGGGCTTGGCCTAGCCATATTTATTTTGTAGCTGACAGTCTTATCAAAGTTTGCTTTGAGGCAAAGGGCATGACAAACAAACATTGGGTTATGGTTTTGACCCTTTCCATTTCAACATTTATTTTTTATCAAATGTATTTTTTAAGATTGTAATACTAAAAAAATATATTTTATAGATAAATATCATGTTACGTTTATCGAAATAAAAAGCGAGTAAGTTGCAAGAACAATTGTTTGTATTCCTTTTAATTTGTATATTTTTAGATTAGAAAAAATAGATCAGTTCTAATAGAGTTTTCTATGTTTCTTTTCTGAAAATCTTTGTTCGATTCTAAAGATTAATAATGCTAAATATTATGTTGGACATAAAACGAAAAATATAAAAACTTGAACCTATTTTAATCTGAACTATACGATGTGAATACAAGAGAATTATGTTGGTTTTTATATTTAGTACATATTACTTTTTTCCCGTTACACTTTGTTCAATCTAGCTCTTCTTTCATTTCCTTTGACTTGGAAAGACTATTTCTTGAATCCACTTGATTTGTTCAACATTTTTAATTCTTTGACTTTTGTTGACTTGATGAATCCAATTAAATCCACTTCTCCCCCTTTGTGTAGTTTATTTCTTCTTGACTTGGTTGATCTATCACTAATCTCCCTTTGTTTTTATCAAAAAGGTTATAGTGTACGTGTTCCCCTAATTCATATTATGCCATTAAAGTTGTATCATCAAAAGTTCGAAACATTATTAATAATATTTAATTTGATTTAGAACCTTGATTGCACTAACACGGTTCTCATAGTATTCATGAATTATATTTATTAACATAAAAAGTTTATATCTTAGGGCCATTTTTTACTCTTAGTTCGTTACCATCAAAATCCATGAACCGGTCCTGAAACCAAGTCCTTCAACCAAATTTTATTGTGACATAATAATACAATCAATTTTGTTCACATCATCTTAAATAAAACATTTTGAAAATTTATATTTTCCTCTTCATATTTTAGTTACAAATTCAATATTAAAACAAATTAATTTCAATTGTTAAACTTGGCAAATCGCACTTCGGTGTGATATATATAAAAAATGAAAAACAGTATTTATAAAAGAAAGATGATTTATACACTACATTATTTGTCGTACCAGATAAAAAGTGTATGTTTGGACCCTTATATCCTTGAAGTTATAATTATTAGGAAAAAGTTCAAAAGATAACTGTTTTTCGTACGAGAACTGTTTGTAACATCATTAATGACTCATTAATAGATGTATTTTAGTCATTTGTATATTTATCTAACCGTTAATTACATCCGGATGGATGAATCATTATTTCATGATCAATTATTTTTCCTGGATGAATGAGCCTTTAATGACTCATTAATGAGCAATAAAAAATTATGAGCCATTGATTTTTTAATTAAGGTTTAAGATTGGTTTTTACAATTCTCTTTTAAACCTTCCAAGTGATTTATACACAACAGTTTTTTACCATACAAATCAATCATGACTTTTTTACCCTTACAAATCTACTAACTATTTTTCTTAACCATATATTCAAAGGGTATTATAGTTCAAACAAACTCATTTTATTATATATAGTAAAAAAAATATCGTATACAAATGGTATAACATTATAGGATTATGTACCAATCACATCATAAAGTCAATTCACTCTAACATTTAGATGGTCTAAATTTTCAAAGATTTTAAATTGGTTTCATATTTGACCAAACCGAACACGTTATAGAAACCAGCGTGTGAACACACACTCACACACACACACATCTGCATGCAGCCACCGTTCTTTTACTAATTTCTCCTGCAATATTATAAAAATAAGTGTCACTTTTCACTTAGCTTAATTGGTATGCGTTTTTAACATAACTATAAGGATTTTTTCAGGGACGAATCTAGGATTTGAAATGGATGGTAGCACTGAACCTAAAATTTGAAATGGATGGTAGCACAATCTCAAAAAAATCAAAATTTACATTACGCGTACAAAATTGGATGGTGTCCCGTGACCCCGTTACCTAACCCTTGGGTCCGCCCCTGGATTTTTTGGTAATTTAAAGATTATCAATTAAAATAGCAATTCCTTTAAATACTCGTTAAATGATAAAAAGTATGTACGTTATTAGAAAATTCTATATTCCTCTTTTGTCGTATCTTATATTGATTTTGACATTTATCTTGATCAAGTGAGTAAGAGCATAAGTAAGAAGATCTTATAAGAGGATATATAATGGAAATGATTCTTTCACATAAGGTACAAGTGTACATCATTATCAAAGCTAATATACAAATTGGTCAAGCATTCATTTATATACATCTACTAATAGCCTCTCATGTTATTAAAAAGAAGGGTGGTAATTCTCGACACAACACAAAATACGATAAGAAAATAAACGGGTTTGAGTTGACACGTATAACAAACATGTTTGGTTTGGGTTGACTTGTGTAACGTACATGTATAATAGTTGAGTCGGGTTAGGGTCGTATATAATTTCGCTGGTCGACACGCAAATCTGTTTAGTATTTATATATATTTTATCCTTTTCATATATGAACCAAGTTTTAATATAATTATCATTCAGACTCTCACGATCCTGATAGTTTTAGTTTGTGAAAAATTAAACAAAAAAACTCCTGATGTTAAAATTTATGATTTTTTGTCTCCTTATGTAATTTTTAAACCTGCTGACTTTCCAACTCATTGATCCGTTTACAACCCGTCAACCCTCAATCCATTAACTCGTAAATGACTCAGCAACTCGCTAAACCGTATAATTAAATGGGTTATGTGGATCTCACATATACGGCTTAATATTTTGAATCCTGACGTACACAAACGAATAAATGAGTCAGATATAGATCATATGTTTCTGACACGTCAACTCGTGAACCTGTAACACGTCAACCTGAACACAACATGAATGTTCCCGCTTAAAGTGTAAACATCAACTTTTTTGTGAAAACCAAATAATCAAGTTTTTTCTGAGGATTGAAACAAAGTCAACATTGACATGTTTCCCGAAACAATACACTGTAAAAATGGAATAGAATTTGCTTTGCATTTATTAGAATAATGATTAAAAATATATCTTTTATTATGGCGAAAGGGAGTTTAAAATACATCTCGACCGTTAATTATGATTATGATACATAATAAAAAATAAAACAAATGACATTTATTATCTCTTTTGTAAAACATGTTTGTATCTTAAACGTTCGCTAAAATGTATTTAACCTTACACGTTTTGTTATTGTATGTATTGAATTTTAAAAGTTTCTATTGTGTGCATCAAACTTTTAATTTGTTGTTATTGTATGTATTTTGGTTACATTAAAAGGAAAAAGAAGTTTGGGTTTGGTACATATAATAAGAAGTTTAATATATACAATAGTTATAAATTAAAAGTTCGATACGCACAATAGAAATTTTAATATTCAATACATACAATAGCAAAAAATGTAAATTTGGATAGATTTAGAAGATTTTTACCCTTTCTTAAATAACGAACACACCGATAACTTGCCTACACTTTTATTCGACGAAACTTGACATACACTCAAGACCGATCCCAAGCTTTCTGATGTCATTTTTTTGGGAAATTGTATAAAAATAAATCATTATTGTTTACAATAACTAAAAAAAAACAATAAAATCAACTATTGTAATTCTTTTATCGTATGTAAACTGCTTTTTTGTGTCATATTATTAGTTACCATTATATATAATAAACTTTGTTATAATTTCAATAATATATAATAACTTGAATACAATAAAAAGATTATAAATGTTAATTATATTATATTTTAAAATAAAACTTTAATTGTATACAATGATAATTATAAAAAAGTTAATTAAACTATCGTATAATTTACCCTATATTTGTAAGCAAATAACATTGTAGATATTTGGAGACTAAACAACATACTAAAAGAATTAGATGTTTATCTCTAACTTGCTTTGCAACAAGTCGTGAAAGGAACAACCTATCATAGATGCGATGTGTGAAGCGCCTCGTTTTTTTGGTAAAAAAAAGTTGTAATAGATAAAAAAAAATCATAAAGGCAGCATTTATGAACGTATAAAATGATAACCATTTTGTGAATTGATACCAAAATATAATTCAAATGTACATATATATAGTCAAGTACCACTCTATTAGCTTAAGCCGGGTTTTTCCACTTTCTTTGCCTAAAGGACCAGAAGTATTTGAAAAGGGCAGTCACAATATTATAAGCATGAATGCATAGTAAACAAACAATAACATCTCAACACCCGAGCAATTAGATATCACATACGGGAATAACAATCATAACCAGGCTGTAAGTATGTCACACGGGCTAAAAGATTGCCGCCCAGGCTAATACAATGCCATGCATGCCATAATTATATCACATCGGTCATCCAAGTTACACAAGCAGGAAATACAAGTACCCACATAATCACATTAGTATGTTAAGAGGAGTCGTGTAACTCACCTTATTAGCTTAGTTTAACAAACCGTTAATAAACACCGAAGTTAGTCAATAAGTAACACATACAAGATAATTATCAAAGATTATTTAAGGAACTAATTTTGGCACTCAAAAGTGGCTACACAGCTTCAGACACGGCCTTGTTAACCCATACGACTACTAAAGCTGTGACATAGACTGTGTCAAACCCTAATCCTACATGGCCCGTGTCTACGTGACACCATGGCACGTGTTACATCATCCGACAAGGCAGAGACCCAAAAGGACTTGGTAGTGCCCAGAAGGGCATAACAACACAGCCTATGTCTGATAAGGCATGGCTCGATGACATGGTATGTCACTGTTGGACATGCTTGTGTCCAGCCTTTGATCAGCAACCTATTCAACTTGAACAACTGAAATTTCAATCCAAAACATACCAAACCTTTACCAAAGTGTTTCCAACACTTAGTAATATCTTAACATGAAGTAATAACATCTAAAAACATTAAAAGCTAATACATTTGACCAACCTATGATCAATTTTCATAACATATACCAATTTTACCCATTAACCATACCTACTTCAAGATATTATCATGCAACCCTATAATTCAGTTTAGATACCATAAAATCATCATAACAACCGAAGAAGACTTAAACCATTTCATTATCAACATCATTTTTACATTTGAATAACAATAATTCCTTGCCAAGGTTACTAAAAACCCAACATTGACAATAATTAGACCACTTGTAGTCATGGCATGCATGACTGACTGTCATATCAGCTTTTCAGCCTATGACATAGTCACGACTAAACAGTTCTAGTCATAACACGCATGACTAACCTTCACCTCATCACCCATTTTCATTTTCAGTTTTCTTCAAACTTGAATTTAAATTACAGCTAACATTTAGAAATTTCTGATAAAGTATAGGGTGTATTTTTTGAACAAATAGAGTATATATATATATATATATATATATATATATATATATATATATATATATGGATGAGAAAGTATGGGTAGAGATGTTTGAATGGGTGTATTTGAATGTGTTCTAATGAGTGTAAAATGTGTGTGTGTGTGTGTGTGTAGAAGAGCGGCGACGAGGCGGAGGGAGGCCATGACAAGCTCAATATGACCTCCCACTATGGATGGTCTTAGGGCAAAATGACATACCTTAATGGTTGAATGATCCTAGAGTACTTTCAATTTAGCTTCAAATGGCAAATTACACAATCTCTCCCGATATATCTCTCTCAATTGATCTATTTATTGTTCGGTTTTAAGAGCCAAATTAACTATTCTAAATAAAAATGTTAACCGATTTACTAAAGACTAATAATTAAAGTTTCAAGAAAACTTAATAAATAATTTGGTCAAAAATGAGTGGAAGCGATTATAAACAAAAACAATGTTTTAATATAAACAACCTAAAAGAAGGTTATAATTATTTACCTCGGTTGCTCAAGATTTAGTCCCGCCCTAATGATGCAAATGAGCTTCCTGCTAACTTGACGTAGCAACCTTGAAAAAATCCCGAACACTAGGATTATTTGATTTGGTTGAATTCCTCAAAACCGAACGATCGGTTTTTTTGTTTTGAAGTCGATGCAAAGAGAGGGAGAGGGATAGAAGGTTTCTATTCCGACTAAAATAAGTGTTACCAAAAAACCTTAACCAAATATCTATATTTATAGGTTTAGGAAACCTATATGAACAAGGTTATAATTCTAATAAAAATATACAATAATAGACTTTACATTTATTCAAACTCTTTTAGACCTGGTGGATAAGAAAAACATTTAAATAATCTAGATAAGTAATTATCCTAATTATTTCAAAACCAAAAATATTAATTAATATACTTGAAATTTTCAACCGTATTAATATATAAATAATAATCAAAATTTCATTTTTTATATAACTTAATTATATATTTATTTAATCATAAATAAATACACATAATTAATAACTTGTATGGATAAAGAAACTGTAAATTAAATACCATTAATATACTAACTTTTATTATGTAAAACCCTACGGAATAATATCCCCCTTAACATCTCCAATCTTGGTTGTTAATATAGCTCGATTTATAGCACTTATAAGTATAACCTTTGAGTATTATATTACATTGGTTGTTCATCAAGTAGCTATTGTACACAGAAAGTCAGAAACTCTATAGACTCCCACTTATGCAAACAAGATATCCAAAGATTATGGCGCAAACCTAAGGAGGCCCGTAATCAGGTAGGGGTGAACATTTGCCCCGTTGAACCGAACTGAACCCGGACCATTTAACATCAAGCGGTCCGGTTATCGGTTCTTAAAAAATGACCTAATTCGATTATGATTCGAAACTGGTTCGGTTCCACCAGTTCCGAGTAAAGAACCGGTACCGACCCGAAATTTTTTTGAGGAGGCAAAACAATTTCATAATTTAATAACCTAATAGTCTAATACTAATCAATTCTAATTAAAAAAATATATCACATGTTTTACTGTTAATTATGTGTTATTATCTGTTTTATTTTACTGTGTAGGTTGAACACTTGTTTTAATAAGAATCAGTGTTTTATGTTAGATGTTGGAGACTAATTGTTGCTATACAACTTGTATGTCATGTATCAAAATTTGTGTATTTTCGGTTGTTTTTTTTAGTGTCCATTTTTATTGTTCTAAGTTTGGCATCGTTCTAGTTCATATTAAAACAGATGATTCCTATTTACATTTAGAGAATAAAAAAATAATGTGCTATCGACTATGAGAAAAATACAAGTAATTAAGTAATGTCTTATAGCATATTTGACCTATAAAAAACTCTTAAGTCACACACACACATATATAATTTGGAAGAAAAATGATCCCTCTCCATTTCCTTCCTTTTTTTCCAGCTCAAGAACATAATTTAATTAATTCTTTTCTTTCCCTTCACTTTCTTCCCCTCCCATTTCCTTGCTTAAAAAACTCGAGAACAAAGCGTACAAGTCTACTTCTAAACATCAAGTTTCAAGAAACAATATACCATCATTTATAGTAAGTATAAAAATGAAAATTAACAAAATTACACGCTTCATCATAGTTTCTTCAGTAAAACTCATAAAATTAGCTAAAAAGTTTCTGTAAAATTCTAACCAAAAATGGACTTTAAGAGGCATTAGTGTTTGGCAACAGACTTATAGGGGATTATAGGGGCCTGAGATTCTAGTTTTCATAATCCCCAGCCCTCTAGTCTCGTTCGGGTGTTAAAATCTTGAGGGGATTATTTAAAACATAATCTCTTATAAGCCCCCAAAATAAAAGCTTTTTCAAGTAGCTTATGGCTCGGGCTTGGGATTATCAATTAATCAGCCTCAGCTCGAGTTCCAGCTCCAGCCCAAGCTAGTTTCGTCAAACACACCCTTAGTCAAAATTAATCATAGTTAACAAATTAGAATTACCAACTTTAAATCAAACTGAATTCTTAACACTAATTTTTAGTAACATAACAAACAAATACTTCAAAAAAATGGTAAGGAAGAGCGAAATAATTCATTTGCAGAAATACTCAGAGAACATTAGTAAGGAAGAACAATAGAATTACATTCTTTTAATCTTGATTTTAGTTGTTTATAGGCTCTTGCTTGATCTTCAACAAATGTAAAACATGACGAAAGCTAGAGGTCGAGTGATTTATAAATGTACCTCGATAACTAGCAAGACACTAAATTATCGATGATGCAAAGAGTGGGGAGTGAACGAATATGAATGGTGAGTCTTGATGATTATATGATACATCATTCACAAATTGTTAGTCTCGATGATGCCAATAGTCACTATTCGGGATCAAGCTTACATATAAAAAAACCGATGTTCATTTAACCTATGACGTTATTTCCTTTATCTCCGATTCCTTTTTTTTTCTAAAAATTATAAGAGAAAAATCTAAATTGAAATAGCTATAACATTAAAAGAGATTGTGCGTAACATTATTTTGTTATACACAACAATTATAGCCTTTATAATTTGTGGAACAAACATGTTTAAGAATATTTTGTCCAACAAACCCTTTTTATTATGTATCATCTCACTATCATTAATTAAATCACAGATGGAGCATAAATATATTAGTACTATACTATATAGTCTATCCCATGGAAAGTATATTTAGCAACCATTGTTGACAAAACACATAGTGGTCCAATTGAAAAAGAAAAAAAAATATACAGTTGACCTTTTTACAGCAACTAAAACTATTGTGGCTAATTTCATAATTCTGAAAAGTTAAAAGGACTAAAATTAAAAATTAATCACTCTTGTCTCCATTAATGAAGGCATTTCCCTTTGGAGTATATATACACGTCGGACCCTAACCAACCTGTCACTCATATTTGATTAATTTCTCTACTCACCCACCGATGGCGATCAACACTCTACAGCGCCGTAATGGCCATCACTTCAACGACGGTACAGCCACCGGAGCACCGGCACAGGTACAGTCACCGTCAACAGCACCATCGTCAAATAAGCCACTAAAGGAATTTCGTTATCGTGGCGTCCGAAAGAGGCCGTGGGGACGCTACGCGGCGGAGATTCGAGATCCGTGGACGAAAACGAGGCGGTGGCTTGGCACATTCGATTCGGCGGAGGACGCCGCCAGAGCGTACGATGAAGCCGCCTTCAGACTGCGCGGTGCAAAGGCGAAGGTGAACTTCCACGCCGCCGCCTTTTCGCAGCTGGTAGTAGAGAGGAATGGCGTTTCCGGTGATTTTCCGGCAGGTTTATATACTCCCGGTGGTGGCGGCGTTGTGAATTTAGTCAGCGAGCGTTCAATATACGCCGATTATGAAAAGCAACAAGCAGGTATGGTGTTAGGTGAGCAGGATCGGAAATCGGAGGCAGAGAAGAAGCCTTTTCTGTTTGATCTGAACCAGCCGGCGTCGTTCTTTTAACCACCGTGACGGTTGTTGTGGTCGTCGAATTGTATTGAAAAAAGTAGTCCTTCCGCGTAATTACTTCCTAAAAGAAGGTTTGTAACTTGTCATTTGATTGATGTAATATAGTTTAATAAATATTGATTAATTAATAGATATTATATTATATATATTTAATTAATTAATAGTTTCTTTCAATCTATGTTTAATCAACTGCTTTTAATATTTCTTAGATTTATGATGTAAATGGGTAATTTTATAAAAGTGTGTTTTTAATTATAAAGATTGCTAAATCAAAAGGTTATAGATTATTGAATTATCATACAATTTATATTGTATTAAAATGTAACGAGTTTTATGTAGATATTATTGTTTATAGTAAATTTTATTTTTGATATTAATATTTTTAGTGGTTTTGTTTTCTAGAATTAGAAACCTAACCGCCATTCCCGTAAATTCCTCTCGACCTCCTCCGTCGCCATCAAAATCCCTTCCTTCCAAACCACCACCACCATAATTTCACAATTTAACTTTTTTCCTTAAAAAAATCTCAAAAAATTAAAAATGACAAATTACGCCGCCGTCCTGGCCCTCTTCTGCACAATTTCGTCAATCGTCGGTCCTGTCACTTGCCGTGGCGACTCAACCACCTCCGCCGCCGCAGCCGCAGCGGCTGCCGCTTCCGCCGCCTCACCCGATGCATCACCCGCCGACGGAGGCGGCGGCGAATCGTTCGTGGTACAAGGAAAAGTTTACTGCGATCCTTGCCGGATTCAATTTCCGACCAAAATCAGCTACCCTGTTCCGAACACGAAAGTCATCCTCCATTGCCGTGAGCGGGAATCCGGCGCCGAAACATCGAAGGTGGAAGGAATCAGCGACGGTAATGGAATGTATAGCCTCAACGCCAGCGGCGATCATGAGGAGGAGATCTGTGATGTTCGGGTGACGGATAGCCCCGATAGTAAGTGCCCGGAGGTTATGGATGATGAGAGCAGTGCTAGGGTTTCGTTGACGGATAAAAACGGAGTTAGAGGCAAGACTCGTATGGCGAATCCGATTGGATTTATGTTTAAAGAAATTGATCCTCGTTGCAAGGAGATACTTGAAGAGATTGGTATCATGGGAATTTGAATTAAGTGTAAATTTTTATTGGTTTTTTTTTTTTTTTTTTAATTTCGAATTGTTTACTTGTATAGAAAATTTAATACTTCTTTTTTTTAAGGCAAATTTAATACTTCTTTGAAGAAAATTGTTTATAACTTTTCAAATCCTTGAAAATGTATATGATGGTTGTGTGGTTTGGGCACATAACAAATGGTATCAAATTATTTGATTATGACCGATTCATATCCAATTGCAATAATCGCTAGAAAGCGTATGGTGACATTCGAACAATGGCAATAGATGAAGGTATTCGGAACTTCATAAACATCAACAATGAACTTTCGAACAATGGCAATAGTTGATGGCGAAAATGAACACAAAAGTCGAAACGAAAATCAAATAACTCATGGTGGATATGGTGCAAAATCGATCAACAAAAAATGCAAGTATTGGTTCAATCTCTTTCTTGCCCTGTCAAGAAACATCAACAATGAACTTTCCCCAAATTTCAAGTGTTGGTTTTAAGAAAATCGTACACATAGATAGATAATTGTTCATAGCGACTCTCAAACGCGGATGTAACGGTACAAGAACCGGACCAAATCGAAATCGGAAAAGAAGATGCTAGAACCGAGAATCAAATTGTATTGTACTGGTTTAGAACATGTTTGATTGTTTGCTCCAAGCCTAACTTTGGGCTACATGTTTTTAGGCTAATGATTTCTGGTAATTCAGATAGGGGTTTAGGTTAAAAATATCGTGTCACTTTTGTGCTAACCCCTTTTCATGTCAAACCATTTAAAACTAAATTTACTTTCATGTCGGGTTCAGTTTTTGTCGCTTAATTTGTGATCATTTGCATGTCGGATTTCGTGAGTAATTTTTTTTTTCAAAAGTCAACACGTTTTTTGACAAGAAATTTGACTTTTGTAATTTGTGATCGTTCACGTCATTTTCGGGCAAAAACTTGCATATATAATTGACTTTTGTAAACTTATACTACATATACTGTTCTCACAACAACATTTAGAGATGACATATCATTGACGAAAAATATACGTCGCAGACTACCTCATTAACTGGTTCACAAAATTTTGATCTTCAACTGTGGAGCAGCACCAACGACACGACAACTAACAAATAAAAAGAGTGGAGCATTGAGACAACCTAATCGAATAGCCTAAATTCTTAACCGAGGACGGTGTGGCTACGATGGGACCGTAAATCAATAAATCCCTAATCGAGGAATGGGGACAATGGGGAGTGTCGATTGTCGAAAGTCTAAACGAGAGAGAAATAATCAAATAGAATACGTTGAAACTGTTTTCGTGTAAATGTGTTTTATTGAGGGAGAGCTAGCCAAATTGGTGTGCAGTTGAGCCGTACGTTGCATGGGTGAGCTTGTAGCTTATCTTCGAGATCGAGTCGAACTTGAACAATGACTACTCTATTAGTTTCATGAGCCGAGCTTTAAAATACCAATTAACATTCAGCTTGGCATGTTCCAAATTAGCTCGTTTAATTATCTCGAGCCAAATAAGCTATTCGAGCCGGACAAGCTAAACGAGTCTTCAAAGACTTTATGTTTAAAACTTTAAATAAATGTTAGTAAGATTTTAGCTAAACATACACAAAATTATGTATTGCACTTTTAATTGCAATCGTTTTAAATAAATTGTTAGACATTTGTTTGTAATGTTTTTTTCTTGATTCCTTATATTTAAAGAAAATGTATATTAAGTATTATTTTTAAAAAAATTAAACTATTCAAATTTTATTATATATCATAGATATTATGAAAATGAAATTAACTCTAAATCGCTAAAATACACATATTCGCCAAAACAAGAGTATTCATGCTTCACATATTCGCTAACTTGGACTACAAATACAAACTAAAGCAACCTAATTTGTATCCACATTTAGAAGCTAAATTATTAGGTATTTTCAAAATGCAAGTTTTATGTACTTGCATCACAATGATTTGACTAAAATCATTAATCACTTATATCATCACACTGTGTCATGTCAGTTAATTTTTTCCCCTATTATACCGGAAATCACACCGAACTTCTACTCAATCGCACAATTACACTCACCACAGACACCTAATGCACATGCAACAAAAAAAGAAAATTCATTTCTCAACCTGAGGCTCCTCATGGCCAAGCATCATGTCGGCCACCGCCTAGTGATCAATCGAGGCTCTCATGCTCGATGTCGCTGCCCTCTTTTATTCATACATGCTACTTTGCAATGAAAACTATCGTTACAAGAACGATGCTTTTTGTTCTATATATGCATGCACCAACTCTGTAATTATACTAAGGAGAAACCAAAAAATGACTGTCAAAAACACAAATGGCTTTTTTGCATTTAAATTCAGAATATATAGAGATTACAAAGAGTCTAACTAAGATTGGCCTTGGGCCACAATACAAAATATACACACACTATACATACGTTGTAGTCTTGGTGATCGGCCGTGGGAACCCAAGTGCGAGTCAGCCGTTGTTCTTCAAGAAGCATAGATCGAGTCTGAAGGAAAGACGGGAGTGGATTCTGATGACGAATGAGCGTGGCCACATGGTCATATTTGTCAGATAAACCATTAATCATGTAGGAAACCAAGTTCTTTTCCGGAATGGTGTTATCAATATTATCAAGATCGGCCAGGGCTTTGACGTGCTTAAAATACTCAGTGATAGAACGATCCCCAAGAGTAATATTGCGAAGTTCATTGTCAATTTGAATAGCCCGAGCATCCTTATTATCCCGGAAAAGAGACTCAAGATACAACCAAACATCATGTGCAGAGACATTCTTTTTCAGAATCATAGTAAGGATTTAGATATAGTACCATAAATCCACAGTTTGACAATGGAGTCAAGTTTGGACCACTCCCAATCGTCAGGTTGTGCAGCAACAGTCCCATTGATATGATGGAGGACACCGAACCCAATACAGTGGGTTTGAAAGAGCTCACGCCAAGCATCATAATTTAATTCATCAAGGTCAAAAATGAGTGGAATATAGGCCTTGATGTTAGTAATACCATAAGGTTTTTCCGTGGGAGGGTGGTAGGCAGCCATAGGGACCGAGAAGAAGAAGAAAGATGGAGGGAGATCACTGCGATGAGGGTTTAGGAAGGTAGAGGTGGCTGGCCCTAGAAAAAATCGATGGTGATCAGATTTGCTCGGATACCATGTTAGGCAAGATATTTTCCCATAATGAGAATTGGTTAATTACTCAAAATATATAGAGATTACAAAGGGCCTAACTAAAGATGGGCCTTGGGCCACAATACAAAATATACAAACACTATACATACATATACATTAACAAAGGACTGAAAAGATATACATGAACAACCCAAATGCCAATCAAACAAAAAGGGAATTCAAAAGAGGAACTTTATTGTATGTGTTTGGAGATTCAGAAGGTAATGACAAGGGATGGTTATGCTCACCTTCATAAGTGACTATAAGCATTCCCAAATCATCCAAACATCTCTCCACATGTTTTCTTGCAGGGCAACCTCTCATGCTGCTGCATCTATAATATCCCCTGTATTCACCATAAACAAAAAGCAACAAATTAACATATATTTTTGTTAAAATCATCTCTATGTTATGAATTTTTTAACGTAACAAGTAAATCAAGAATAATCGATCTCTATATAAGGTAAATCAAGAAAATTCAATGACAAAAATAAATAACAGAAAGAGACTATGTGCTGAATGTAGTCTGTTCTTGGTCATTACTTGAATGTGAAATATTCAACATTTCATCAGTCCACAAAATTTTGAAGCTTCATTTTATTGGATAGTTTAATATCCAGCTTACTTATTTAAGCTATATATGATTCCTTTATTATCCTAGTCGAAAAAGGGTATTTTAGATGTTTAAGAGATAGACAAGTGTATGTGTACCTAGGATGAGGAGAACCCTTGATGGGCTTCTGCCCATACTTCCGCCAAGAAGACTCATCTGGCGGTATATCCGCAGGCTTATTACTGATAGCAGGAACTTTGACTGATCTCTTAATCCTATGTCTTCTACCCACCCAAACAAAAATACAAACTTTAGTATATTAAAACACAACTAACAACTGGTCGTAATTTAGACCCATTTACTCGCGAATGGTTTGAGTCAATCCCTAACATGTCAAACAAGTAAAAGATCAAAAACTTTAGCTTAAAAAGGAAAAACAAATATTTCAAACAGGTTTAAACAAGGTTAAAAGTGGTTATATAAAATTTAGACAAGTTGTTCGGTTGAAACCAAAACCTATTCGTTTTGGTTCAAATCTAGTTTTGACCCGTTATCCAGCCGACCCATTTGACCACCTCTAATAATAACATCAGTAGATATAAATTCAAAATTATTATGAACAATTAGATATAGATTATAAACCTCTTCTTGGAAGAGTGACATCTACCACCAGAGCTCCCTTCATGTACCATACTACCAGGACAACTCTTTTTGTGTTGGTATGTATCCAACCGTGATGACCCGATTAAACCTAAGGATTTCCCATTGAGATCATCCACACTCCCTTCAATACTCAAAGAAGAAACAAAAGACCTACCGGATGACATTGAAGTGGAAATATTGAAATTCAAATTAAATGCACCATTGTTCATCTCAGCCTGCTGTTTGATTTGGTGCTTTTGCTGATGTTGGAGGATTTGGTAATTAGAAAAGGTCAGAGGGGTATTTTGGGGGATTTGGATCATGTTTCCTAATGAAAGATTGCTTTTAACAGCGTTTGAACTGTTTTCTTGGAAGGGTTTTGGTAGGGATTGGTGATCTTTCTCAGGGAGTAAGTTTTGGGGGGTTAGGGTTTTAAGTTTCTTGAATTTTCTCACTCTGGAATGACTTAAATCATTATCAAGAAGAGATACAACTCTTTTGAATCCATTGACAACATCCCCTGTTAATTCAGTTAGGTTTTTATGGTGAACATGATCTTGGGGTTGAGCTAGTAGACAGATAAATCTATGGAAACTTCCTACAGCAGCTTTATTAGCTACTTCAACCTTCTCCATATCAAAGAACTCTAGTTCTGAAAAGAACCCAGAATCCAAATTTCAGAAACAAACACTCAAAAACCCATAAAAGTTACAATCTTGATGAGTCATAACAGAGTTTAGAGTAGGGAATTTAAGGACAAATCAATCAAGCCAAAGGGTTTCTCATAAACTACATAAAGATCAAATATGGATGAAGATTATAGCAAAATCAATCAAAAGAAACAGAACCCAATAGAGATATAGGAATTAAAACTGATTCAGCAAGGAAAAATAGATGATTAAATAGGTATTTAAGGGGGTATCAAAGCCCTAGAACAAGATACTTCGAAACTTAAGGGAAGTTAAAACGACGAAATATAGAAGATTGGAATTTTTAGACAAGAAATGGAGTAAGCAGAGCAGCAGAGAAGTGAAAACTGCAGTTTAAGTGACCAATTGCAAAGGTGGATCCCATTGAATGCTGATGCATGTAATGATCCAAAAAATCAAAAATGGATGCCACATACATTCCCATTAAATATATTTTTCATCAAATACTAAAATGTTTTTTTGGATAAAAAAATCGATAAAATATTCCAGATAATAGTGACATTGGTAACTGAGTCAATGACTATTTAGTGTAAAAAAATATCAAAATATTTTTTGTTTGCACTTATTTTTTACAAATTAAATAATACTAGCATTGTACCAGCGTAATACGGTGGCGGCAAATAATTTCTATTTTATAACATGTCGCTTTTAAGAATGTAGTGATATGTTATTTACGATATTCAATGTCACGAAAAGTTTTATACAACAACTTGTCCGTTTTTTTTAAATTTTCTTTTTATTGAATCAACTATTTTGTTAATTTTAAAAATAAATTCTAAAAGACATTACAATAAGAAAAAGATTTATATTTATGAAATAAGAAGAGAAAAATTAATAAGATTTTAAAAACTATGTTAATGTAGATGAATAATTGTGTTTGTATAAGAGAGTATGTTAGTGACTTGGTATGTGAGAGTATATTTTAAATGAATAAAAAATTAAAGTAAATTAGGAGAGAGAGAGAGAGGAATGGTTAAAAATTGAGTGGATGAAAATTAATTTATATAAAATGAAAGGTCAAGATTTTGTCTTGATTGAATTTTAAGAACTTTTAAAATTAAAAAGTAGATAGAATGTTAAATAGTTTATATAATAGTGTAGATATAAAAATCTATTAATTATTTATTATTTTCTTGTTATACTAATTAGATAATAATGTATGACATCAATTAATTGATTCTTTACTTTCTTATTTGATATTTGCACTTTTCATAATTTAGTAAATAAAAATACAAATAAAAAAATTAGTACGAAGATATAATATTTAATATTTAAAAATTTCATATAAGAGAATGGAACTTAAGCATGTTGAGTTTGACAACTAAGAACAAAATTTGAGGAAGAAAAAAAACGTTTTATTTACTACTCTTCTTAGACCATCCGCATCCAACCCATATTACCCAACTTACCCCATTGTCACATCAGCATCCACATCATCTTTCACCTTCAACCCAACTTACCCCACAAACCCCCACATCCAACCCTTTTCAACCC
>JAUEJL010012220.1:0-34323 GCA_032274825.1 Drosophyllum lusitanicum | reverse complement strand
GAGCTGATTCAACTTCACGGTATTCCTAACTCGATCCTCAGTGACCGTGATCCGCTATTTTTAAGCAAATTCTGGCAGGAAATTTTTTCTTTACAAGGCAGTAAGCTAAAATTCAGTTCTGCTTACCACCCTGAAACTGATGGTCAGACTGAAGTGGTTAACCGCAGCCTTGAAACATATTTGCGTTGTTTTGCTTGTGATCAGCCCAAGACATGGTCTTTTTGGCTTCCCTGGGCTGAATTTTGGCATAACACTTCATATCATGCTTCCATTCAGTCAACCCCATTTCAGATTGTGTATGGCAGGTCACCCCCATCAGTGTTCCAGTTTGTTCCTGGCGAAGTTCACTGTGAAGCTGTTTTTCAAGAGCTTTTAGACCGGGATGAGGCTCTTAAACAATTAAAATACCACCTCTCTCGCGCTCAGTCTCTTATGAAATCCACAGCAGATAAGCACCGACGCGATCTCAGTTTTGAAGCCGGTGACTTTGTTTATCTTAAATTACGCCCTCACCGTCAACAATCAGTCGTCAAACGTATCAATCAAAAGCTGTCAGCTCGCTACTATGGGCCTTTCTGTATCCTCGATCGCATTGGGGAAACAGCTTATAAACTTCAGCTGCCTGCCTCTTCCAAGATTCATCCTGTGTTTCACGTTTCTCTCCTCAAGAAATTTATTGGTGAGTCCCCTGTAGAGCCCTCTCTACCACCTGAATTGGACACCGACGTCTCCCCAACACCTTCCAGGATCCTTTCCGTTCGTTCTGTAACTATTAATGGCCGCCCAGTTGATCAGTGGCTTGTTCTTTGGACTGGTGGTACTATTGACGACGCAACCTGGGAAGATAAGCTCTCGTTTCAGTCGCAGTATCCAGATTTCAGGCTTAAGGACAAGCCTGCTCTTTCCGATGGTGGCATTGATAAGGAATGTTCTTTGGGTCCTGATGTATTGGATCAGTCCACTGGGCCTAGTAACTGGATAGTTTATAAAAGAAAAAAGGGGAAGGAAGCACATGTCTAGTCACGTGAGTATCTTTCTGGTAGAGGAGATCTATAAATAAGTATTGTGATGCATGAGGAGGTCATGCTAATTTGTACTCTGAAGGTTGTTACGGCTGTTAGGCTTGGGCAGAGGGTTTCTTCCTTCATGGAATTACCTTTCTGATTTCTTTTTGTATTCCTATTATCCAGTTTTAATGCAAAATTCTCCTCTCATCTCAATTTCTGTGCATTAAATTAGTTAATACCTATCAATTGGTTCCATTGCCGGCTTCGTTCTCCCTGTCTCCTGTGTTTCTTTTCCGGTATGGGTCAAACAGAGCCTCCAGCAGCCTCTACTCGCATACAAGCTCGATTGGATTCTCATGAAGAACAGCTCACACAACTTTCCGTTCAGATGAAGGACTTATCGACTATGTTTGTGTCCATGAAAGATCTGCTCGAACGTGTTTTGTCTAACCCTGATAAGGGCCATGGTAAACGACCTACAGTCGATAACATCGATGATTTGGGTTTCCAGGAGACTGTCGATGATGCTTCTGGTTCCGGTGGTACTGCTCCTCCCGTCTACGCTCACCCTCCGCCTCGATTGCTTGACCCCACTCTGTTTACTCTTCCTAAGGTCAAACTCCCACTGTTTGATGGAACCGATCCACGAGGCTGGATCACCAAAGCAGAATTGTATTTCCAGGTTAATCGTACCCCTCTCACCTCCAAACTATATCTTGCTCAAATGTGTATGGATGGTATGGCTTTAAATTGGTTTACCAATCTTCTCATTAAGCATCCTACCACTGATTGGTTTCAATTCCGCGATAAGATGCTTGCTCGATTTGGTGGTACTCGCTTCCTTAATGCCCATGAGGCTCTGGGTTCTCTGTATCAGGATGGTGATATCGAAGTATACATCGAAGAATTCGAGGCTATTTCTGCCCTAATTCCCGACCAATCGGAGGAGCAATCCGTTGGTATGTTCCTTCGGGGCCTTCAACCGGACATCAAAAATTGGGTACGTGCCCTCCACCCTTCATCGTGTGATCAAGCGATGGATTATGCTCGACACGTCGCTCAGGCCACCGCCTCTGCTATCGATAAGGGTACTAAGAGTAAACCGCCTGGTCCTTCTTACGGGTCTTCTTCTTGGAAGCCCAATTACCGATCCAGTCCGGCCCACTCCTCTTTTCCTCAGCCTACTAAGCCCATAATCCCACAAGCCCCACCCAACTATAACCCCACTTCATCTGGTAAGCCCTTATACCCTCCTTCTCACACGAAACACCTCACTAAAACTGAATGGGAAGACCGCCGTAAAAGGGGCCTGTGTTTCAGTTGTGGCCAGCGCTACTCTCCCCAACATAAGTGTCCTGAAGGTCAGATGCGTGTCATGTTACTGAGTGATGATGATATTCTGGATGCTAATGGCGAAATCTGTACCATCGAGGATCTGGAGAGTCCTTCTGATCCCTCTCCCGACGGTGAATGTAACGCCCTGGAACTCTTTGGGTTGCTTTCTGATGCTTCTCCTTCCCTAAAAACTATTAAACTCCGAGGTGACTTGAATGGCTACACCGCCCTCATTTTGGTTGACAGTGGTGCTTCTCACAATTTTCTCTCCAAACGTTTGGTTTTGGCTCTTGGACTGGAGGTTGCTCCCATCCCTCCGGTGGGTATTCGTTTGGGTAATGGTTCGTTGGTTTATATATCTGAGGTTTGTCGCCATGTCTCACTCCAATTTGATGAATTCTCTTGTGTTGTTGATACTTTGGTCTATGATTTGGGGCCCCTGGATGCGATTTTGGGTATCGCTTGGCTGGGCACGCTGGGAGATGTTGTTTTTAATTGGCAAAAACGGGTGATTCGTTTCTGGCACAATGGTACTCCAGTTTCTTTACATGGTGTACCTTCTTCTGAATTTCTGTCTTTTTCTCTCCAAGATTACCTTGATGAACCTGTCAGTGGTCTCCATTTTCTTGAATCTGTTAATTCCACCCTTGTGTTAACTTAAATGTTAAAATGAAATCACGACTTTTAAAATACACTTGACATGGAGTCTGAAGGAGTAGATGATTGAGACCTATAATTGTAAATGTCGGTCTGAAGCAAGAACCAGATGATAATCCTTATTGTATGGAAGTGTATGAACAATGTGATTTTACAGCCTTTACAGCACTTACATTTACCATCTTCTTGGTGGGCTAAAGTCACATCAACTTTGTTTTAGATTCAAAATACTTAGTTGTCCCCTTCATTCTTTAATGGTATTTGCAGGATAAGGACGTGTCTACTCATCTACCAAACAATACCATCGTCTGTGTTTTTGTTATTATTCTTTGAGCCTCTTAGTATTGCTTTTGAAACATTACAGGTACAGTGAACATTCTTTCCCAATTTTTATCTGCATTTATAGATTCTCTTTTATTTTTATGTGTTAGACTTCCATAACGTGTAAGTTTTTGGAACTACATTATATTTGCTTTTAGGCCATCTTGGTTCATGGATTTCAGTTGCTTGATATATGGCTTCATCACTCAGCAGGCACCTTCACAAATTCAAAAATATCAAAGCTTTTGGATATGTCAACAGCAGGCAAGAGACTGATTTTGTATTATCCTACTATATGATGTTTCAAGTTTGGGGTATGCATGTGATTTGGAAAATTGATATGGGAGTTTTTTTCTTTTTCTTGTCAGTTTTATGTCATTAACGGTGTTTGGTCTGCTTCTGTTTGACACAGAATTTGCCATTGTAGTCGAGTATCATGCTTTTTTAGATGTAGCATGTAGTCCAAAGACATGGACACTGCTTTTTCTTATGCTGATCGCCTGATTTGATGTTGTTCACTAGTATTCTATGACTCAAGTTTCTTGGTTTTGTTGTAATGTGTCTTTGTTCAACAACAACAATACCTAATTCTGCCTTAGCGGGGTTTGGGGAGTAAGAAGCATATCTCTACCCGTGGGTAGAGATACTGCTTCCAGAAAGACCTCCGGCTTTGTGATATGTTTTTGTTAATGTAATATATTTGTCGGTTAGATTGATCTACCTGTATCTCTTTGTGTGTGTGTGCGTGTTTGGTAGCATATGTACTTTTTGCTTGGTTGTCTCACTTACTTTTTCTAGACATTATGTGTATGTGCAGGTTCGCTGTGGGAATGGAAGAGTGTTATTTTAAGGAACCTAGGTTTTTTCCTAGATATTATGACTTTGTTAATGGCTCTTGGTCATTATGTGCATATTTGGCGGCTCCATGGCATGACATTTCATCTTGTAGATGCGGTGCTTTTCCTGAATATACGTGTAAGTTCATTAATATTTTATCATGTGTTGTGCTAGACTCTACAACATTGAATTGTGGGTTTATTCTCCACACGAAAAAATTCAAAATTCAAAAAATAACTTGATACTTTGGCTTATATTAATTTTATGTCATAGGCAGGCCCTGTTAAGTGCAGTTGTGAAGCGTATCAGAGGGTTTATTAAGTTAAGGATAGCTTTGGGAACCCTTCATGGGGCTCTCCCCGACGCAACATCTGAAGAGATACAAGCTTATGATGATGAATGTGCGATTTGCCGGGTAATAATTGAATTTTGTTTTGTTGTCCTTTTTGTCTGATGTCTATGTCATCTAACATTTTCAAATACTTGCCAAATTCAGGAACCTATGGCCAAGGCTAAGAAGCTGTCTTGTAATCATCTTTTCCATCTTTCGTGCCTAAGATCCTGGTAACAAATTCATATTTTTTGGTTAGAGTTGCTATGAGTCTATGCCCCACATGGGATGAATAAGTCTGCTGAGGTGACATTTGTTGATGCCAGGTTAGACCAAGGTCTTAGTGACAACTATTCTTGCCCCACTTGTCGAAAACCCCTCTTTGTTGGCACACCTGAAGGAAATTCTGTACCCCATTCTGGAGATGTTTCAAGTGATGAACAACTTGCACGGCAGTTGAGCTCTAGACTTGAACAGCAAAATGTTCCTGGTCATATCCTGCCTACAGGTGTAATCCCAAATCAAATTCAGACGCCTTTACATGATGATTGGAGGTTTGCCCCTAAATTAACCAAAAAATTTGAACTTAATTTAGCACTTGTTTTTGTTAATTTTGTGTGGATATTATCATATAGGGGATCAGGGACAGAATCGGGCTGGTTAGGGTTTGATGGGGCTGGTCCATCTACAGCTATAAGATCTGTGGGTCTGGGAAGAGTACAGATGATGATGAGGCAGCTTGCAGCTGTCGGGGAAACATACGCTCAGACTGCACTTGAAGACGCTTCATGGAACCTGTGGCCTATAAATCCTTCTCAGGCGAGCACATCAACTTCGAACAATCCTTCTCCCAGTACTGTAAGACATCGAGTGCATGCAGGTGGTGGCTCACTTATTAGGACCACTCCACGTGTTTCTGATGATGATTTATCACATTTACTTGCAATGGCCGAAACTGTTCGTGAAGTGCTTCCTCATGTCCCTGATGAATTAATATTGCGGGTATCGACTCTCGTCATATTCTCAAGTCATACCTTTTTTTGTCCATTTAAGTGCTTTGCATGGTTCACTTCAAACCCCACTAAGAAAACAGTTTTGCATGCTTAGATGCAACTGTATCAATTGCATCTTGAATTTAAGGTGGGAGCACGTGTTTCTAAAGGCCCAATAGTTTGAGTTGTTTTTCAACGGGTTAATCGTTAATGGCATGTAACACCTATGTCCATTCACTAGCACACTGATTTAATATAAAGCAATAGGTACATGTAAAAGGTGTTCCAATTAGGTGGTTTTGCAACTGTAAAGCATTTTTCCTAACTCTTAAAACTGATGATATGGCATCTATGTTTAGTGATGTGGCCTTACAAGTTGGCAGTATATGTTCATGTAAACCGTAATATGGAGAAACTCTCGAATTGTTACTTTTGTTATTCGACTTAGAACCGGTTGGAGGTTTTATTTCTTATAGTACATGGTTATGTGGACAAATATTGCTAGCATGTAAGGCTATGTTATTCTACTCAAGAACAAACTAAAAGGAGATTGCTTTGCCCACAACCCGTATTTGATGAAATCTCGGTTTGAATTGTGCAGGAGTTGCAGCGAACAAATTCAGTGTCGGTTACTGTGAATAATCTTCTTCAAATGTAACCGAGTACTTGTCCTTTTTCTTTTCCTCTAATGTAATAGTTTGTATATACAAAGTGTCTACAAAAAATAAGTTAGAGAAAAGTGTTGAATAGATATCTTTGAGGTTTTAATTTGTAGTTTTTGGTGTATGATTGGTTACATTACATGACTGCTTTATGTTTGCTGCTGTGCAAGTGGCTTAGAGTATTGCAATGCCTTTGAATAATGAAGATTTAAGTGGGACATTTTCCTTGAAAGCTGCAGTGGTCGGTGGATCAGACTGAGATTGCCTTGCCTTAATTTCCTTCAAGGACCATAAAAGTGGGGTTCTGTGATAATTATTTAGAAAAATGATATATCCTCCTACTTTTTCCTCTTACTTCATTCTCCTACTCACCACAAGATGACATGTGGAGTCTACTAATTCTCTTTCCTCACCTCATCCATTGATTTTGACACTTGTGTTGATCTTGTGAGTAGGAGGATAAGTAGGAGGATATATCACCTCTCAATTATTTATGATAAAGGTTTGTTTCTTTTTCACTTTAAAAAAATTTAGAATCTTATTAATAAAGAAATAAATAAATACGTACGTTTTTTTACGAACGTTTCAGATTGGCGTATAACCAGTTAAATAATAAAGCTTGATATTAACATGTGCGAATCTTATAATCTTTAAAAGACTAACCTCCTTTACCAATTTAATTAAAGAATTATTTCATTTAATCAAAATTCTATTCCAACCATTCATTTATTTAAAATTGAAACTCAAATTTTGATTTTATACGATCAAAATTTGGACTCAATTTTAATTTTAAATGGTCAAAATTGAAACATATTTTTAACTTTAAATTAATTTAATCTACATTAAACTATTTTTGTAATTCAAAGTTTTTATCCACTAAATTAATTTAGTTTACTACAAATCTTATCGTGATTAAATTTTACATTTTTTCTAAAGTTATCATTTCCTTTTCTTTCTAGACGAAATTAATATAAAATAAGCTTTTAGTTTTTAAGAAAGCCTTAGATTGGACGTTTCTTTCCTTTATACAAAACAATCATATATTTAATTAAGTGAAAGGGTTTACTTTTTCAAAATGTATTGAAGTATACACCAAATGTTAATGTGTATATCCATCTTTCAAAAATGTTATTGTGTGTATCAAACTTTCAAAAAAGGTATTATTGTATGTATTAAACTTCCTATTGTATGTACTAAACTTATATTTTTTTTTGTTTTTTTATGTAATGAAAATACGTACAATAACAACAAATTAAAAGTTCAATACACACAATATCATTTTTGAAAGGTGGATACACACATTAACATTTAGGGTATAGTTTAATACATTTTGAAGAAGTATACCCTATAAAATAATGATTTCATATAAATATTTATGGTTATATGTGTATTTACACGGATAAATAGAGAATTTTTGGCAAAATGCAACAATTTAGTCAAAATTGTAAAAAGAAAAGGCCAAACTGTCACATAGAGTTGTCTTAATAGAGAAAAACTTCTTTAAAAAAAACTTATTTTATTTAACAAATAATAAGACGCAAACAGGTAGTGAACATTTTCAAATTTTCATTTGAGGTATTCATTTTTCTTTTCTTTTTTTAGTACCAACAAAGTGCATGTGTTGTTGGTTAATGTTAATAAAAAGATGACTTTTGAAACACAAGTAGGAGACGTATCAGCCTATATTCCTACTAATGTGATCCCGTTACCGATGGACAAATCTGTTTGGAAACAGAGTTGTTTTATTTAACTTATTTTTTGTATAAAAAATCAATTTCTATACGTTTTCGGAATAAAAAGTATATCGTCGACAGGTGGTTCCGTTGTCGTGTCATGCCACGGCATGATTACAAATCTAATGAGCTAATGACGAGTCTGATTTTTAAGTTAACAATTTATATTAGAAGATTTGTTAAAAAAACAAAGTTTCACTTCTAATTTTAATAAAAACAAAACCCTTACTCCTTATTGACCCATCAAATTTGGAGCTTTCGATTATTTTTGTTGGTAATTTTCCCGTAACATATATAAAGCTGTAGATTAAAACTTTAAAAATGATAATAAATTGTATAATCACCTTATGGTCTATCAAGTAAGGCATTGACTTCCTATAAAAAAAGGTTTACGTTTTAGGCGATCTTATTGGGGTTTCAATTAGAGATGGTAAGATAAAGAGATGACCATGGTAAATAATTGTTGCATAATGTATAAATGTTTGACCCGAGTCCTAGTCGAGAACAACTCTTTATAAATTTGATAATAAATGATATAAGACCATAAGTATAACCACTTTATCATCTTTCTCAACCAGAATGTCACATCATTTTTTTTCTTGTTTTCTTTCTCTTACCCGAAACCCAAGTATAACCTAACCAAGCAACCCAACTATTTTCTATTTTCTTACTCTCTCTTATACAACAACAAAATAAAAAAGAAAGTGAAAGGGATGCTCGGGTTGGGGAAACCGAATGCCAACCCAAAGGGGTAGCTGTAGCGGTGTTCCCGAGCCATCTTGCATCAACCCGAAGAAGCCGAAGCTTCTGGGGCTATGCAGTACGCATGGCCTAAGGGCATGCAGATGGATAGAGTAACGAGTAATGTAGTGGTTGGTTAAAAAGGAAAGTCATTTACTCATTTATAGATATATAGATATTGATGAACCAATGTACGTGATGAATGGCTCGCTTTTATTCCTGTGGAAGTCATTAATTGTCGGGGTGTTGGATATATCTTGTCACAGACAAATTAAGACATGCATATATAGACAGTGTGTGTGTTTGCATTTAATTATTTTGGAATAGTTGTTGGATGAAGAAGCCACGTACGTACGTAATTCCAGGTTGATTACCTCTTTTCTACATCACCTGCTTTCCATTACCCGACAAAATATTACTCCTCAAATTACTACACTCTTCCTCTCTGTCCTTTTACTATACTCTTATAATAAAACAACTCTCTTTTTAATTCATCTTTTCAAATAAATTTTCAGTAAATAATGTTGCAAAGGATTTTTATCCACGCGGTATCTGGTGTGTTAGGTGATGATCAATTTGATACAAAAAATAAATTAACGTGACAAGTGTGATGTATGTACGTAAGTGATCGATACATTCCCTCATCTCTTATAGATTACAACATTAATCGACTAAGAGATCAAATACACCCACCACAAGAAATATGTCAATTAGCAACGACACCTTTAGGGGCGACACACAGCCGGTCGCGCTTTGGATCATCCATATTGCCTTTGTCAATCCCAAGCTCCCGAAAAATACCCGGTAAAATTTCCCCACACTTATTTCGTTGTCGCCCAAAAACCTGTCGCCGGTAGTTCCTTAAACTTAAAAAAAGGCCGGCTTTCCCTTCACTTCATTCCATTAAACCGGTCGGCCCTCCGATTGATTTTGTCCTCCCGGCCGGCCACTACATCGTGTTAACAAAATACACGTACGTACGTACAGAATCCAATCACAGGCCTCTACTACTGCTCATTTACACATGATCTCATTAAATTAATTAGGAATTTTGAAATGTTATCTATTTGCCGGCCTTTAAGAAAATATATATAGAGATAGATAACCAAATCGTTAATATTAATTGGTTAAAATTAAATAAATGTGGTCAAATTAAAGTGAGATCGAGTTGGTTCGCAAAACAAGTCCGTCCTTGAATTACGAGCGAGAGTAATACGTACATAATTTAATGATGGAGCTGTTTCTTCTGTTTTCATCTTCACGTACGTCGTCGGGTTTTGTTGCTTCTAAATTAATGAATTATATATTTATATATATGATCGAGGCCGGGTAAATTAAGCTGGCAACAAAACACGTCCCGTAATTTCTTCAAACTACATGCATGCCTGCCTCTTTGTCTATTTCATAAAAGAAAAATGATATATCATTATACTTTTTTCTTCTACTTCATCCTCTTACTTACCAAAAGATGAAATGTGAGGTCCACTAATTCTCTTTTCTTAACTCTTTCATTGATTTTGACACCTGTGTTGATCTTGTAAGTAGGAACATATATCACCTGTCTTTCACAAAATAAACATCTTATGTTGATCTTGTGAGTAGGAAGATATATCACCTCTCTTTCACAAAATAATTAACAATGAAATTCTTTCTTATTTGCACCAAAGAAATTGATAATATTTTACAAGTTAGTTAATGGAAAAGAAAAATTACTTCCATAGACAAACTGATGATATAAAATGGTGGTAGATTTTGAAGGGAAACAAATTAAGGTAATCTTACGTAAACATGAAGAACGTACGTACTGTAAATACAAACTCTAATAATTAATTACCAAAAGCTTTGGGGAAAAAAATTAAATTAAAATTGCTTATCCATTTAGTAAACTATAAGTAAGTTATTCTCTTGTTCTTTTTTTTTATCAACTTTCTACTTCGCTAGCTAGGGCATACAATTAACTATTATAATTCTTCACTTTTATATATGTGCTACGTACTATAACTATTTATAATTTTTTAGTTTTCATTTTTTCTATAAAATACAATTTATTTAAAAAACAAAATATGGTTAAATACTAAAAAAATACATTTAATGCAAAAATAAGAAGCGGTGCCATTGTTGTATGACGACTATCCGATAATAGGTTCTTGAGAATAATTAGAGATAATTCGACTATTTTGAGGAATCATTCATTGAGTATCCGAAATCTCCTTCTAAAAGACTAGGAGGGCAACTACGTGTGTCATAAAAATAGTCTTGTATCAAGCGTTCACCAGCACTAGCTCGATCTCTTTTGCGTGAATTCTGGTCTAGTTTTCTTGCAACATTTGATCAGTATATAACCTCATAACTTGCATCGCATCATTGTCAGAAGAAGATGATACCTCCAGGGGCGGACCTAGGTAGGGGAGTGTGGGGGCACGGGACACCACTCAATTTTACGTGCGTAGTGTAAATTTTGATTTTTCGTAGTGTAAATTTCGATTTTTTAGAGGCGGTGCTACCACTCATTTCAAATCTTATGTCCGGTGCTACCACTCATCTGAAATCCTGGGTCCGCCCCTGTAATTGAAGATACATTTTTTAAATTGTATATCATTTTAACCTAGCAAAGTTTTCTATATTTCTTTTTAATTTTTTTAGTTTAAATTCATATGTTTATGACCTAAGAGGATTTTGGTGAGATTATTCACAGTATGTTAACATAAAATCACTATTTTATAGCTAAAATTCCAATTTGTAATCTTGGATTGTAAGAAATAATTAATCTTTATTTCGTTCCACTTGAATTTTTACACCATTTTGATTTATTATTATTATTATTATTATTATTATTTTTGCACTTATCTTTGCTATTGTTCAGACTAGCACATAGATATGTGAGACAAAAAATATATGTTTACACAGGTTTTGACTTCTGTCAACAAAAGTAGCTAGGCATAATTGTCTAGCAACATAATAAGCAATAGTGAGTGAAGATGCATACTATATACTTGCTTGGATAACTCAAAGAATTTCTGCAGTTTCATAAAGTTCTTTTCTATTCGCTGTCATCACACGGGTTTCAAGTTGCTTCCAAGCTTCATGGCAAGATCGTTATATGACCATGCCCGTGTTCATATCGGATTTAAGCTAGTTAATTCTTTATAACGTGTGATTTAGTAGCAGTTGCTAGCTTTGTTACCTATTCCATTAGGAACCCCATATTTTTGGTACATCATATTCATATATGCATTTACAATTCTAGATGTATGTGTGTATCAACTCCAACCTCTTACAGCCTTTCTGACCTCTATCATTGCCGACAACACTACTGGGTATGCCCCACTCTCTATCTATGAGTGTTTTTCGTGGGTTAGATTTTTAGATCTATTAGTAATTTTGATTCTGTTTGTAATTTGAAGATGTTTAGTGATTCTTGTCAAGTAATTTGGGTTATAGTTTCTGTTTGAATTTTAAAGCGGATTTTAATTTGAAGTTGTTATGTGGGTTTGTTCCATGGTTCTTTGAAGGGGTGAGCCGGTTGTTCTTAGTATTTTTTTCAATTTGTTTGGTTTGTTTGTAATTTTGTTAGGTTCGGATATGGGATTGTAGCCATTTCTAATCTAATTGGTTTGTTTATTATTTTATGAGCCGGTTTCACATCTGAACCAGTCTTGTTTCACATGTGATCGAACAGATAAATTTGATATAAGATTGTTCTTATTAACGAATATCGATTATATTTCACATGTGTGAAAGGGTGGCATTTCATGTGTGAAATGGTACTTTTCAGATGTAAAATGGTATATTTCTAACTAATTATGTAATTCTAATTTTATAGTATAAATATTGGTAGGCCTCATCTGTGAAATTACACATTTCATGTGTGAAATTAACTAATTATATAACACGAAAAGAAATAAGAATTAAAAAAACGGCGTCAACACATAGGCCATCAATGGAAAGATTAACGTGAGGTTGAGGGTAGACGTGACGGTATAAACGTGGTATCATCATACAAAGCTATATGATTGTAATTATTGTACAAGTTATCGATCATTATTGTTACAATAAGGGCAATAAAGTCAAGTCTTTATTGACTAAAAAATTAAAAATGGTTATAAAATAGTTTAAAATGTTAAAATTAAGAATTTGGTTAAATTTGATATTATGATATTTTAGAAAGCGTATATATGATATATGTAAATTAGGGTGGACAAATATGATGTTTTAAAGTTTAAAAAAGACATATAACGAAATTCCTCTAATAATTTTGATTCAATTTTGACCAAGAAAAATTGAAATTGAAATTTAAAATTTGATTAAATCAATGGTAAAGATTGCATAATTATATTTAATTTATTAAATGAAAGGTTAAAATCATCCAATAAATTGATAACAAATTAGTCTTTTATATTAGATAGAAGATTAGCTGTGAAAAAGAGATACAGGTGTACACGTGCGCATGTGTAAGAATTAGCAGAGAGGTAGTAGCGGAGAGGTAGACATTGTAACCATACTTTTTTAAATTTTGCAAAAAGTATATTTTTCGAAAAGTAATAAGAAATGAGTCAACTACCATATATGTAAACATGTAACCATTCCAAAAGTATGGTTTCATTTTCACTCAAATCTCCATACAAACACACATCCTATTTCATCTTACCTATATAAACTTCTACTGTACAATCAATCATATCATTACAACCCGATACCGGCATATGTTAATGTTTCGAAAATTTTGGTAAGCCAGGTGGAAAACGGCGTTACTGGTTAAATGGATATCGGGCATCCCAATTCCTTAGCAGCAGTATTAAGATACTGAATCGGCATTCCTGTTGCAAGTCGACTACGAGCTTCCCATGTTAGACACTTACCCACATCTGCCTCCCAGTCAGTAACATCTATTGTCAGGTACTGATAAGCTGGACCACATGCTGCGGTTAGGTTGGTGGGTGGACCACCGCCACTTGGGTTGATCAAACCAACGTGCAAAACGGCTCGAAGGACTGAGGTGCTAAGGGCGCGCACATGAGCACTCGGGTGAGAAAGGCAACGCACTGTGGCCGGTAACCGACACTGTTTACAAAATGGATATGGAATGAGTTATCTATATTTGGTTGTGAAAAGTAAAATTCGTTAAGTAATAAACTAGGTTTCAATATTGCTTCACTAAATTCATTTAAAACAAGTGTAAAAACCACATAAGTTTCGGTATTTGTTCAATTATTCTACAATTTTTCATAACTAGTTAAAACCGAATGACTATGAAACTTGGTTACCATTTAGTAACTTTACTTTTCATATTTATATGTTATTTCAGTGTAACTTCTTTTTTATAAAAGTTACTAAATAGTAACCAAGTTTCATAACTGTTCCAGTTAAGTCACTCGGTTTTCGTCAATTATGAGAATTTCACAACATTGAAACCTGAGTGGTTTTCACAGTTAAAAGAAAGTTTCTGTGACTTCAACGTTAATCAAACATGGTTACTGCTAGATGAGAAATCCGTTGTATTTAATTTTAGTTCGTGATTCAATCCATTTACTTATGAAAAGGTCAAATATGGTCATAACAAAAATTATCTATTTGACTGGTATAGCCATTATTAATATGTTGTCATGTTGTGTCATTCATCTGAGTCCTTAAGTATTGAGCATAACTAAACCTTGTTACACTACTAGTCCCAAATTCCTCAACTATGTAATGAATTCATCTGTTATAACCATTTTCATTATTTTTTTATAAAGATCTTTGAGTTACCAAAATACTGAACAAGGGTGTCCATGTGAAATGCAATTTTTTTTTGTGGATGCACCATCTTCACCCAGAAATCAAATTATCAAAATTTTCAAACAAGATAGTTCAATATTTAAGTTGCTTTGATTGTTTACCTTGAGAAGATTTGAGAGGCCATCTGCAACTGCCATTCCTGATTCCCCCCATTCGAGCACCGGTTGAACTGCTCTAGCTGTAGCTTCCAGAAGCTGGAACAAGTAATTTCGGATGTACTTCATTATTAATATGTAACAAATATGTAACACACACATGAAAAGAAAAAATAAGGGACTTATATGGTGCCAATTTTCGCCATGTACTTATGAATGGATCGTTTTGAGCTATGTTTTACCTCTAACTAGTCAAACAGATAAATTTTTCTTTTTTGTAAAAAGAACAAGCTTAAAAGAAAATAGGTTGAAATTCTCTGAAAGTCTATTATTAATGCCAAAAACCTCCTAAATTGTTTTAGTCAAGGAACCAAATTATGAACTAATATAAGTTTATAATATATCTAACACAGTAACTTTATATAAATTCGAGACCAAAATGATTTACATCAACCCTTCTGACCCGTAAGCAAAGAATAACATGGTTTAGCAAATTCTAATGTGGGATGATTTCTTTAGAAACTAATGCATTTTGCTTAAGGGAATATAATAAATGATACGTGAAATTTGAAAAGATACCTCGAGCTGTGGTAAAGTACATGCTTCTCCATCAACAAGCATGCCATCAGTGGCGCGAAGGAGGAGGTCTAATGCACTAGCCATTATTACCAAGGACTCGGGTGTATTATGATTTCTCATTAGCTCCACAATCAGCTTAACAATTCGCTGATTAATTCTCCACATCTTTTGACCAACATCATCATCTTTTGCAATCCAAGGCTGCAATTCTCTCTCTGCCTGACAAACAAAAAACATATTTTATTAAAACACTACTCCAAGGCTGCAATAACGGAATGCATTGCTGTTCATATTAAAAAGTGCCCAGTGATTAATTTCAAGTTAAACCATAGTTGACAGTGTAACAAACCCAAATACAAGAAACAAGGAAGAGAAGATACTTAAGAAATTAGAATCTAAATGAAGTCATAGAATAAAAATTTCAAACTATGTACACATTATTGAACAAAAGATGACTTCCCAAATTTCTAACAGTTCATCTAGATTGGATGTTTATATAATTAGTGTTCAACACAAGTTTGCACGACTCTCAAGTAGAGGTGACGATTTTGACCCATTTACTTATGAATTGGTCGATTTGTGTTATTTCTTATCTCTTAACGGATGAATAAATAAAAAATAAAAAAAATTAGCTTAAAACGAAGGGGTCAAACGGGTTCACCCAAACTCTATTTTAAATGCATAAAGCCTCCTAAATCGTTAAAATAATTATTGATATATAAAAATTTTATAATCATATACAACACACCAGGTAATATTGGACAAAAAGTGTTCCACGTACCCTGACTCGAATAAAAAAACCCTTTGGACCCTGGAAGCATAAATAATGGGGTAAATGAAATGCAGACCTGAAGGACAACGGCAGTTGCAGCCTTCGCCGGTGATGCTGATACAACATTGCATAGTGCGTCAACCACCTGAAACAAGGAAAAACTCTTGTACTTCAAACAGTTTTCTTGTAAATGCACCACATATACACATAACTCAGTAAACACGGCGAGTATCAGCAATGCCAATGAATGGAACATCAATGTTGCCAACAAAATGTTGTAAAACATGTGGCGATGTTGGTTGTCTTTTTAAGAGGATGTTGTGAATCTGAAAATCATCCCTGTATAATTAGAGGTGGTTTTGAAATTTGGAACTTGAATCATTTAACACCGTTTGTTCTTTATAAACTAAGCAAAGGACTGAACTTTTGTGATTCGTCTATTTTTCCCTTCAAAATATTGAATTTTTGAATTTAAGTGCAAACTAAAGGTTACTGTATCTTTTAAATTACTAGATTTGTAAACAAAGTATTTAATTTAAAACTACAAATTTTAACTATTATTAAACAAAAACCTCTAACAAAATCAGACTATTTTTTATTTTTTTAAGAAAAAAACAGAACTTTCTTATATTATGTGAACAGAAATAAAAGTTGTAAAATATATGAAATGAGATTGAAGCGTTACCTGTCTCCATCCTTGCTGGGCAGAAGTACTTTCTGCAGTAACCTGAGTTTCAGGTGAAGCAATCAACTTGTGCCAGAGTAACGAGACAACAGAGAAGCATAATTCTTGTTTCTCTGTGAGTACCGAGCTTAGCAGGATTCTTGCACTACAACTAAAACCTATATGCCTATCCATTGTTAGAAAATTGGCCAACTCTGAAGCATTAAAAGGAAAACTGGTTATTCCTTTTTCTGAATCATCACACTTGCTTGAAGTTGTGCCTTTATTTTGTCTTTTGCCATTTGGGCGTAAAATTGCGTCTTTCCAAAGGGGTGCATGTAGTAAATGGGCTTCTCGTGGTTCTGCCTTGTTGACAATCGATGCAACGGTTTTGCTGTGAATATCAATTAAGTTATAAAGTGAAGATGCTGTTGAGTGAATCGGTTTATCCCATTTGCATCTCATTAAAACAGATAGTGCACGCATACAAGCTTTTGATTGTCTAAACAGCTCAGAAATATGTGCAGCAACCATAGCTGCAGCAACTATTTCATTTGAACTGTAACTCCATGAGGTACCAACAGAAGATGGTTTTAGCGAAAATAGTGCTTCCAAGATAGTCAACATTCTACGTGTATGACAAACTGCAGAGTCAATGCTATTCTGAAATGCATTAAAAGATTCAACCCCCTCTACGGTTTTTGATTTTGAAACTTTTGAAATCAATGGAAAGATTTGAAGTTCACAAGCAAGAGCACAAACTGCAGCAAGAACATAAGAATCAAATGCAAAAAGAGGTCCTTGCTTATTCTTTTTTTTACCCTTATCCCCCCAAGTTTCACCGTCTTCATCTCGTGGCCTTTTACTGCCGTGAGGCTGTGCTTCATGACTTACACACACTGTTAACACAACAAAAAGTAATCTAGAAGCAAGCTCTACAGTAGCACATGATTCCAAGAAGAGAGAGTGAACCATTGTACGAAGCTCTGCCACTAAAATATTTTTAGAAGCGGGTCCAAAAACATATCTTGTTTGGTCTAACGTTGACTCTGGTGGAAATGTTCGGTGAAGAATTGCTTCAACAGTAGCAACAAATATTTTCATGAGACAAGATTCAGATGGACTTCCGCGAGGAAGATACTCAAGAACTTTGAGAAGAGGTATATATAGGTTCCATGATAAGATGGGAGGTTGTAAAGGTGCTGAAACGATTATCTCGGGAAGATCAACAACAGATGAACTCAAAGGAATTAAACCGTAAGCAGCTTCCCATATGGTGCATATTCTCCATTCAACCTCGGGTCCATGTGCACACAACATTGAGGCAATCCCTTGGGCAGTAGCTTCAATGGTTGCTTCAGTTGTTGGCATTTCTCTCTGCATACATAATTTACAATTCAAATGTTACAGAATGTAATTCTAAGCAGGAAAAAAATAAGAGGTGGTGAAATGGGCAGGTTGGGAAACGTATTCAATGGATTCGGGTCAAAAAGATAATTATTTGGTACAGGGCGGAATGGATTCGAGTCAAAACAATGTAATTTTTGGTACATGTCTGGTTGATCCGAAACAATTTTTGGGTAAAAATATTTTATTTGAAAATAAACTGTTAGTCAAATGGATCCGAGTTAAAATAATAACAATAATAATAAGTAGGTGCAGGTCAAAATGGGCCGGTTGAGTTGACTTTCAACTCTTATGTCCAACAAAAATTCAAATTAAAAATAAACAAATAGTGGGTTGAATATTGTTTTAAGATAACCAACTTGTTTTTTAAAATCAAACACTTTATGAGACATTTATGCAATACACTTTGGACGACCTATTGGCTTGACCAATTCAACCTGTTTTATATTTAGCTACTTTGTTACTTTACGTATTTGACCCATTAGAGATAAAAATAACCCGGATCGACCCATTCATACGTAAATTGGTTGAAGTTATCACCTCAAACATTTACGAACTAAAACTCGTTGCAGGGTTGTACCTGCTTTTTATGGTTTGGGTTGCAACCACTCAGAGATTCTTGTTGATCTTCAACTCCTTCAACTTGTGTAAGAGGAGGAAAAAGCAAAGCAGGTTGAGACAATATCCGAAAAAGTAAAGCGGCTGCAGAATCTGCTGCAATACCAGCTCTCATGGACATTGCTGTTCCAATTGCACGCAAGAAGTGTAAATGCATCCAGTTTCTTGGTAGCTGCAATTGTGAATAAATCACTCTGGCTTAAATGTGGCAACCAACTTAATGTATGTATGCATATATACGTCTACATATACACACACATAAATACTTTATAACATACATTAATATGTATACACAAGGAGTTGCATAGATCAACTGTCCAAACACATTCCAACAAGAAAAATAAGCAACAGACATAACATTGGACATCATGATATTAATATTTGTGAAACCAATTCCACAAGGAGCATGACACACAACACATATATCTGAAATTTCATAATAAACTTACCCTCATGCCAGATGCATAGTCTTCTGCAGCTCTAAGTAGCTCCACAAGTTGAACAGCAGCATCAAGAGCATCTGGGGCCCATGATGGTGGTGCTTCTAGAAGTCCAAGAAGGAGTCTTTGGGTGGCACTTGGACTTGCAATTGCATAATACCTAAAACCAGAAAAAATCAATAATGCTTCACATATTAGATTTATTAGAGGCTTCCATGCGAAAAGATTAAAAAAATAGTATTTATTAGCTACCTATGAAACAATCTGGCATATGGTTCTAGAGCAGGAAGGCCAGCAACAAGGTGTTCATCCATGGATGTTGTTGGTGGAGGAAGTAAAAGAGCAGGAACAGCAGCTGCAGTCAGAGTAGCAGTCTCATAACGAACTACTTCCTCATCACAAACACTTAATATCACACCAGCACCATTAGCAACAGCCCATCTGGGAGTTGAAGGCATTAGCTGTGGGTGCTTTCCAGATCCGCGAGAAGAAGACATCACTGAATTTTATTAAGTGAAAAACTGTATTATTACTATTATTATTTTCTTTCAATAAGTAATAACCACAAAGTCCTGAATTCACTACTTAAAATGTAACAAATTAAACGATTCAAATTTATAATATAAACAAGTAATCCACACATCAATTATCTGCTTACCTACAGAAGGTGGCTTGAGTTCCCCTCCAGCATATTTTCCCATTACACCACCACACCTACAAGTATATGAAGGTTTAATAAGCTTCTTAAGCTGGTATAGTGGTATATTTTACAAACCCACAAACAACAAACAAAAGAATAAAATAAAATAAAATAAAATAAAATAAAAACTCGCTGTAGCAGTACTAAGTACATCAAGAATTGTGATGAACTAAAAGCAACACAATACTATTAAGAGCATTTGATTGCAGGTACGCAGTTATGTAATTTAGTTTCAAGCAATGCACTACATTTTGAATCTAATCATACAGACTCCAACCATCAAAATGATTCGTTCATGTTACTTAATGAAGTGTTCATTTTAGCAGGTACTAATAATTACCGGATATCTTTAGAACATTATCAAAAAAGAAGTTAAGCCGACAGCCTTTGAGGCGGTAGAAGCTTTTAAGAGTAAAAAGCAACACATAAACTGACCCTACAATGCTCAAGCATGTAACATATAATCTAGTTGCTGGTATAGTGAATAGAATAAGTATCTGATATATTGCAACCAAAGGAAGTATTTTTGTAGATGAACACACTAAGTTATATAAAAAGAAATATCCCTTACCAGCGAAAGTAGTCACTTCTGATACCTAAAGGAGCAGCAAGTAAGATGTCAGTAATCCACAGAGACAAAGGCCTCAATGGTTTCACCTCTTTCTGCACAGATGGTGAAAGAGTTTCACTTTCACCATCGGGAGATTCACTTGTTGAAGCTTGGCTTCCACTTATGCTTCTATCTGTTACATTATGTTGATGGTCAGCCTTGAAAATCGGGCGGTTGTAATGGGTTAAAATTCTTAAAATCTCTCCACACGCCAGAGCCCACTGTTCAGAATACTCGTTCTGCATAGAGTTGACCATAAAGTTGATTAGTGAAATGGACAATGCAAATGAAAAATCAAACTTAGGTAGTAACAAGTAACATTCTTTCTTACATTATCACTTGGACAGACTAGTGAAATGAATGAAGCAAATGGGGGAGTGCTTCTATCATACTCCATTGTACCATCTATAATACATGAAATAATTGGAAGAATGACAGTATGCCCATGCTCTGGATGATGAAGGACGAATGTAGCTGCACATTTTAGATAATGTCAATATGGATTTCCAAAACAAAAGTGAAATAAATGAAGTATGAAACACATACCCAAGACATCATCAAACAGACGTTTTTCTTTTGATGGATAACGGTGGCGAACAAGCTGCAAAATACACACGTATGTATCAAACTGAGAAATGTAATTGATTCATCTGCCTCTTTCTATGTGGTATGTCAAACTACTGTTTTATACTCCACAACATAGTAAAAAGAAGGAAAAAAACAGGGTTCACTGGTAAAGTACAAAAGAAATACCTCAGCTATATCTTCTGGAAATTGCTCTGATGTAAATTGACCAAAGTAATCAACATATGCAGTAATTTGTGCCTGGTTATAAAACAGGAAGAAGTGTGAATTGAATACAGCAAATGTGTGGTCTTTCCAAATGCGCGACAAATTGTATTATGCTAGTTTAAACCATATTTTATGTCATATCACCAAATAGATGTATAAATGATGCGGAAGCATAACATATAGGATGAAAGGAGGCATAATGATAGTTCCTTTTCTTTTTTCTTTGGCAAATATCTCGGGCCTAGATTCAAAGACATGTATGTGTGAGGCAAGATGCCTCTAAATTGACATTGCAAACACCAACTTGGAATTAACACTGTCATTGGACCATGACCAATGAACATGTTTAGATACAATCCTAACCACAAAAATCTTAAATGTATCATTTTGATAAATAGAAACTATAACACTTGACTGTGAGTACTTGATGTGGAATTTGAACACTTGGCCATAAATCCACTCTCGAATATATATATGACATCATTTGTTGTAGTATACCATCCTAATTTTGAGCAAAAGGTATGGCTTAACCTTGTGAATTGTGATATTCTTTTACATTCCATTCTTACGTAACTAGGATATCACAAATAAAAAAATGGAACATGGAAGGCAATCATAAATATACAAATAAGGAAACTGATTGAGTAATGGTTTGCAGTAAATGCATAGCATGTGTTTAACACTTCAAAATGCAACAATTAACACAAAATTATACCTTGCGCTGTTGTGTGTCTAGTGGGGGAGGCCAAAACAAAGACGAGAACTGTAGACCATCGGTCCATCTTGCAGAAGTAGCAGCCATATTCAGAAGGACTAAATTATCCCTTCTTTGCTGCTAATAATATTGGCAGAGATGATGGTGAAAATGCAAGCTTCAATCTTTTCTGCTGCTACCAATCAAGAATGAGAAGAATGTAATTCAGCATTTTATACACCAGCCATGTCTCCTACTTAATAGTTCAAAATCTTAAATTTTTTAATCACAATAATGCCTCGTTTAGTTTGCAGTCGCATAGGACTACGTTGTAGCCCTGTGAAACAACAAAATAACACTTATCAGGTAAAGCAGAAGGCAGAATGAAAAACAATAAACAAACTTTTTGTGGAAGTACGTCAAATAAAAAAAATACCACAAAACTAATGAAAGAAAACAGAGAACTTAACAAAAAAAAATTCTGTACATATATATTTGATAAAGATCCGCCTATTCTAAAAGGTAATTGGAAATCAAATAAAACACATCTAAACAGAAAGCTTGCTCTCCAACATAGCAACATAATTCAAATCCAATGAATAGCTAACCCAAAAAAAGTATACATTTAAAAAGACCCAAAGATATATACCTCCCCCTTACACACACACACCAAGCATAGGAAGAAAACCTGCAAGCTACAGACACCACATCTAGCTAAAAGTTAGAACATCCCATCTATTAGAGATACCCCAACAGAGAAATCTAAAATTTGGAAATAATTCAATTGCTAAGAGGGTGTTTGGGTTCACTTACTTTAGGCTTACGATCTAACTAAAATGTTGAATAAGCTCATAAGTCAACTTTTGAGCTTTATTTTCTTGAGTTTATGAGTTAAATTAGCCATTAGCTTGATCCTACAGGCTCGAAAAGGTTGGCTTAATTAGCTTATCAAAGACTAATACTCCAAACACCCCTAAACGTCTATACTCAACTCAATTTGAACAATTTTATCGAATTATTACTACTTTTTTGTTATCTTGCTAACCTCATAAAAGCGTACAAGAAATAAACATCTAGCAAATTATACTAAAAATACAGTTACAATTTCCCAAATCATTAACCAGGATACACAAAATCAAAAGCAAAACCACATAGTGACCGTAATCCGTAGATCAAAACATAAAATCAGAAATTAAACATTTTGTAGATTTTTTCCCCTCTTTCCTCTTCTCGGAACTTAAACATCCTTACCATGCATCTTTTCAAATCTCAATTTCATAACAAAAATTTAATAAAATTATAAAATCTCAGTACAAATACATGAAGATACGCATTTATGTATACCTGCTAGGGAGAGGAGAACGAGTTCGCTGGAGTAAACTTGACGGTGGATCTTCCGCCGTTGTTTTTCACGGCCACCGGAGAGATTTGATTAAGGAAGATGATTTCGAAGAGTCTAGAGAAACAAGAAGAGATTAGGAGATTGAAAATGGGTAGAGATGTTAGTTGTAGAGTATAGAGAGAGAAAAGTAGGTTTTAAGAGAGAGAAAGAGAGAGAGAGATCTTTAGCTGTGATGTGTGTGGACTTAAAAAAATCTAACGCTGCCTACGTGGCTATGATATTTTCCTCTCACATTACAGGCTGCTGCTCATGTCATATATGCATATACATACATACATACATGCATTCTTACTTGCACATAAGCTGCTTTAAATTAAATACCAATCAACCCTTAAGGTTTGCTACCTTTTTAAATTTAATTTTTTCCCAGTTAATTAAAGGTGTGTTTAATGGGTGTTTGAGATTATCTTAAAAGACCATCTTTTGTAAAAGTAGATGGAGAATTACTTTTCCAAAATCACCATTGCATGTAAAAAAAACATATACTTAGGTTTCTAAAACGCAATATCAAACACTCTAGTAGTGTGTACAAATCGCAAAGCTATATTCAATTTCAAAATGTAATCTTAAACACTGAGGTTTGTAAATAAACCGAACGAACATGAAATAGACTTGTTGGTGTTGGCTTGTTTAACTTTAGTTGAATATATAAACCAACAAAATTTTGTATTCGTCTTCGTTTGTTTAGAAGATTAGTTAGTTCATTTTCATTTCTATTAGTTTGTTTGTGTTCATACATTTAAGTAAATGAGCAAAAAAATTTGTTCATTTTCATTCACTTATGAAATACGCGAAGATAAATGAACTTCTTGTCCATTGATGGACCTAGAGTTTTTGTCAGGGTAGCAGAAAAATTTACGATTTTGTTTCGCTTCACGACTTGGTTACTCATTCACTTAAGATTGACAACGTATGTGTTAGGTCATGTAAGGTAACGGTCAAAACAGGTTTAGTAAACCAAATCAACTAATGATACTTAACGAAAGGGCAAACTGCATAAAATACAACAAACTTTGACTAAACTACCATTATATACAATGAATTTTTTAAAAAAAATAATAATAAGAGCAACTCTCAATATCTTGCTATTGTATACAATTATACAAAGTACCTATAGGTAATCAGCAGGTAAACATCCTATTCTTTTAGTTTTTTTCCTTTTCTCTTTTTTTCTTTTAACAATTCAAAGCCTGGATTTTTTTTTCAACCATGCCTTGGAATATCACTTTAACAATTTATGATGTTTAAGAAATTCAAACTCATTTGGAGAAAGCATCCTCCGTGGGCTACCTGCACAGCTATCGATAATGGATATTGATGGGTTTCAAAAATCGATATTTACCTAAACTCAATAATTTATGTAAATAAACCCATCTGCACCTTCATATATTTTGAAATTGATATCACATGGTTTCAAGATATGATTTCAAATGGGTTTCAATGTGTGTTTTCAAGAACTAATACCCTAAAAATCTATTTGCTTCGTGTTCCCTTTATGTGATTATTTGTCAGATTTCAAGGTACGATTTCATATGGGTTTGAACTGATTTCCACTCTCAACCGATTAGGGTTTTTGCGATTTGGTTTCTATCTAGGGTTTTAATCGTATTAAATAAATCGCACTAGCTCATCTTCATCTATTAAAGTGTGTTCATCTTCAACTATACGAATTCATTATGTGATTTATGCTTACACGGCACGCCCGTGTTAGACATCCACGGTAACAGTTCGACCAAAATTTGGTAATTTCTAACCAAAACGAGCTCAAAACATAATTTCAATGAATCCCATCACTAAGACCAGTTAAGACACAAACACATACATCTTATAGGCATCAAATAACAATTCAATTGATCAACCTTATGATCATATACACAATTTACAACTTTTGACCCATTAACTCAACTCATTCATTCAACTCAAAACTTGTAAACTTCATCATGCAAGATAAAAATTGAGATAAAAAACCATAAAATATTTTGGGCTAAATCACATTTGACGAAAGGATAGATTTCAAGAACATATCCATTCCTAAAAGCCTATCAATGCATCAAGAATTACCCTAAAGAAGTTAGAAATTCATACATTAAGGCTTGTATGATCAATTTTAACTAATTTCTCCTTAATTTCTTCAATTTTAGTGAAACCACTTCTTGACCTTCTTCTTCTCGACGACTCCGGTCGATTCACACACACATACCCAAAATTTCTTCTTAAATTTTGTCTTGGTCTATTCTCATCTCTTTTTATATGACAAGGTTTGGTCCATTGACAAAACTAACCCCTCATATTTATATTCTTTTATTATTGGGCCCACAACTTTTATTCAAGTAATTGGATAAAAACTTGATATAAATAGTTCCTCAATAAAAATAGTATTGACATATCAGCCCTCTTAATTAAAAAGAATTAGTAATATTAGCGCTAACTATATAATAAAATGATAAAATTTATAAAATATAATTTACTTACTTTGGGGTGTTACATCTGTGAATTTGAGTTTGTCTTTAAGTTTTGTTCTTGTTTTTTATGTTTTACGATTTCATCTGCTTCAATCAAGTTGAGGTTTGAGAAGTTATTTTTGGGTTCTAGTATTACAATTGTTTGCATATGGGGTTTTTGTGTTTTACAATTTCATTTGCTTCAATTGATTTCATGTGCTTCGATCGAGTTAAGGTTCTACGAATTTGGTTTTTTGTGTTTCATGATTTCATATGTTCAGGCAGGTTACGATTTTCTTGGTTCATTTGTAAATTGGTTTTCTTGATTCATTTGCAGATCTGTTCTTTAATTTTGGGTTTTATCTTTGTGTTTGAATCCCAAAGTTTGTATATGAAGAACAACTTGAATATTCAAAAATATAAGAACAAGAGAAACTAGAACACAATTAATTTACAAATAAAATATAACAAAGTTTACTGGTTACCTATTCTTTGGGTCACCTCTTACATACAATGGCAAGATTTTGTAAGTTCGTTGTATTAATTTTAAAAAAAGTTTGTTACATACAACAGTAGCTTAATCAAAGTTCGTTGTATTTTGGTACAGTTTGCCCTTAACTAAACCATAAAATCAAACCTTAGAAAGCTATGTTCAACCAACAAAATTAACTGTAGCTGGATAATCATCAACATGTTTCTACAAATTAACTAATTTATCAATAAGTTTTATTATTTGATGAACTAAATTACCAATTAGGCTCAACAAGCAAGCAGAGGCGAATGTATGCTATATCAAATGGGGTGTGTGGACCCCACTTAAAAGAAAATTTTTATTATATATGTATATATAAATAATTTTTTGACCACCCTAAAATTTTAAAATGGACCCCAGATCCAAATTGGTAAAAGGAAAAACATGAAAAAAATAATGAAAAAAACATAATTTTATCATCTCAAGTCCTCAATCCTAAAAGCTAAAGGTCAAATCCTATATTGTCATGTCAATACATCAAGTAAAGAGGACAACTAGCCAAGTAAGTGTCATATTTTATTATATGTTTTGTATTTAAAATTTTATCCTCTTTAGTTTTTCTCGTTTGAGTTTTATTTATTCATTTGATCTACTTAAGTGTAGTAATTTGCTCCAAGAAATTGTTAAGTGTATCAGTTAATTCTTTTTTTATTTTGAATTTTGGTTAGGTTATAAAGTTATAATTTTCTATTAGATAATGATGAATGGTAATTTTTGTTATATTTGTATCGATACCGGTGTATTTGTATGATGTGTTAATTTTATATTAACTATGTTGGACCCCTCTATATTTTAATCCTGGATTCGCCACTGCAAGCAAGTAGATCAAATAAATAAATTGGACTTCAGGCTTAGGTTATCAACGAGGTTCAACAAATAATCAATCAACTAAATTATTAAAAAAGTTCAACAAACTAATCGTATGTGTTACAAAGGCCGTACTTAGCCAATTATCAAATACACACTTAATAAATCAATTGGACTTGGAGTTTAGATACGTACATAAGGGACAAACGGGCTTAAACCACAAAAATTAGATTAGTTTATCATTATTTGGAGTTACACTTACAATTTTGAGGGATTGCATACTTTTTAGTCAATGATGGTATTTATATAAAACAAAAAAAGTTTGACAAAATATAACAATACTTGTAGTAGTTGAGGGTTACCCAAACTAACCGGGAATACCCCTATGGCTCCTATTCCTACCATACGATTCAGGCATGGTTCACCAATAATTCAGTTAATTTATAGCCCTATAAACATCTCTTAACTCTAATAGGTTTTCATTTTATTTTCCTCAACTTAGTTACTTTAATATGGTAGCTAAATTCAACTGGTTGGATTAAAGAGGTCATTTTACCAATGATCGAATATCATGAAAAGAGTGTTTCTTTTGTTGAGGTATTAATTAATTAATTAATTAATTATTAAAATACTAAAAATGCTTATACATGTTGATCTCCAATCGAATAAGTGAACCATTTATATCAATTGAACGTGGTTGTTGACTCCTTTTCCCCTTAGTGCTAAAACACCTTTTTAAGTGGAAATCAAAACTTATGAGTTAGCCATGGGCTAGTGGGTTGACTTCTTGTTGCACACTCGATTTTGACCCAAAAACAATATAGTTAATTATAACATTTTCAACTCATAGTGGAAAAGCTTTGTCTTTGATGGTTACTCTAAAACAATTTAATATGCATTCCATTGTAAGGATGAATTTGCTATGAACATGTAATACAATTATTGAGCTGCATCAGAGGCGAAGCTATGTGTTGTCGAAAACGAATCATTGAATCCGGTGAAGAAATATTTTTTATATGATTTTAGTATATTTTAATATAATTTAGGTAAAACTATAATTATGAACCATTTGATTTTGTTCACAAACGTTATTAATTTTAGCTATAAACGTGTTAAGTTATATTTCTAGCTCCACCCCTAAGCTATATGTTTAATGATATTTTATTAAGATCTTTACATACATACACGCATATTTATATATTTAGACATAAGTTATATATATTTCGAGTGTGATTATTTCATATTTATATATCTATATAGTATATACACAAACATCATAAGTTAATAGATGAAATTTACATGTTAATTTATAGTGGTTTGAGTTTTTATTACTAGATTTCACTAATCAAGCAATGATTGAAGAATTTCCATCAAATACTCCTGACCACAAAGTAAATCAATTACTAAAGGACTATAGTCACTTGAAAAGATTGGCACAATGAACACAAAGAGGTATTTGATTCATGGACTTTTTTTTTCATAGAATTTGTATCTGTTAATAATTTGTATTTTGTATGATTTGTACTTTGCAGGATTCTAAATCATATTTGGTGTTTTGGTTGGTATAATCTGTCAGGATTTGATCGGGTTTCATCTTAGTCAAAACTTGCGTTTTGCAGGATTCTAAATCCTGATTAACCCAACCCTATAAACGTGAAACTCAATTGATCCGAAACTGACTACCTGAAACTTAATATGGGCGGTTTCAGATAAAGTTTATTTTCTTAAAATCCCGAAACCTGATCGGTTGACCCGATTAAACACCCTTATGTGGAACAATGGATTGTGTTTTAGTTTAAAGTGTAAATGGGTAGAATGGTAAAACTGATAAATCTAAAATCCATTACTTAAAAAGGACTCCTTAGGATTTTGAGTAAATCCAATCATTTGACACCAAACATGGGATATCTCAGGATTTAAAATACAAATCCCAAAAAATCTGTGAACTAAACAGGGCCTAAAGAGTAACCAATAATCTTTTGGAGATAGCGTACAGGTAGGTTTTGGAGATGGCATTTCTTTGGAATAAAAACTAACTAGAGTTAGCCCCAAATTTTGTTTAACTTCAAAATTATATTGACAGTCATTGTGGTTTATATTTTGTTACAAATTCAGTCCTTAACATTTGTTAGACTAAGCGAAGTCACTTCTTGGGGTGTGAAACCAGCCTCCACGCCGTTATGGGAGATCTATGCGCACCATAGCGACATGGTTGGTGTTCATGTGTGGAGATTTTCACCACCAAGCTTTAACGTGGTGCAACAAATACAAATTTCTTTTCTTTTTGAAAAAATTGAAATGGGTAGATGCATGGATGGTGATTGCTTGATTGGGGTGCTGGTAATAAAAAGGGTTAAAGTTGTTGTATACAAAAAAAACGTCTTTTCAATGTTTCATTATGATGCATGAAGTTTTTTTGTGTTTACATATACCTATTAATGTTTATATAGGAGATTCGTATGTGAACAAATTTGGAACAAAAAATTGGCATAATGAAACGTTCTTGTAAACATGAATATATATAATGACACAATTTGTTAACATTAATGGGGTATAGGCATAATGGAACGTTTGGAAACTTGATGGACATATTTGACCAAAATAACTTCATGTAACATAATGAAACATTAGGGAAACGTTCTTTGTGTTCAACAACTTTAACCCTAACAAAAACAAGGTATTGAATTTTTTGTCACATTACGTACTCCGTATTAAACAAACAAATTTCTTATGTTTTTCAAATTTCCTTTTGCCTAGTAATTTTTTAGAAATATAATCTATTAATTTTTCTTACATTTTTTATTAAAAATTATAGAATGTGGAATTAATAAATAAGGTGAGTCTAAAAATTTGGTGTTGTGGAAAGTACCATTATGAGAATCAGTGGTAGGAGTTGAAAGCTGACGTAACGGTGTGTTGAGTGGGATAGAATGTGAGGATTGCAACCACTCTTAACTTCAACCAATAGAAACCCCTACGTGCCTTGCATATAAGGGCATTTTTGCTATTTTTATCATTATCCTTACTGCCAAACAACTTTTATTTCTCATTGCGAGCCTTTGTCTATCTCTTCAATCCATGAGTTCCTTTTCTCTCCAATCTCTCAATGCCCTTCTATCTCTCTACACAAATGCTCGATCTGATCACCACCGCCACCATCGTTAACAAATGACACAACCACTATCAACATGCACCACCACCTTCGAGAGCCAACACTACCACTTATCCATCATTTTCCAAACCTCGTTTACCAGGCCTAGGAGGGTTTCTAAAGATTAAAATCAATGGATGTTAGTATAAAGAACTATATCTGTAACAAAATTTTAGTCCTAATAAATAAATAGAAGATAATATAATGTAAACATTATAATAAAAAAAGCACATTATATTACTGTTTTTTGAATAATTTTTTGTAACATTACAAAGTAGGCGATTTTTACATAAAACACTGTAATCATAAACATCAATATTTTCTAAAATATTTATATTCTTAAAAAGATTTATAAATATAGGAATTATATTTAATTTATTATGTATGATTAGAATATGATACGCTTAAAATAAAAATAATTATTAAATGATTCTTTTAAAAGATACGTTACTTTGCAAAACAAATACTTGTACAAAAAAATAAAGGGAAAACTACAGAATTAGAAAGCTAACGCGCACATAGCTGACCGTAGTCGTTACTTTTCGCACGATCCATACACGTGGCTACATTGAGTGGTAGAGAATGAACGGGCAGCATTACGGGCAGGGCCAAAATATCTGGCCAAAGCCACACCACTTGCCAAAAAAAGTGTATAGTTCCATCCCAAAAGAAAAAGTTAAAGTTATGGTATGTAAATGACTTTTATATCCATGATGTATGGCTAATGGCTCTATGCATGATAACATCCAGCCCCTGAACAATATGGTATTACTATATTAAGCCCCTAGCTTTTCAATTGGTATCATATTCGGTCCTTAAACAATATAATTTCATATGACTCATATTATCTTACATGATGATGTTTGGTTCGTAAAATATTTTTTAAAAGAATTAAAATCTATCAGAAATTGAAATCCATCCAATCAAACACTACATTGGGGGTAAACTATTCAACCAATTCTTACCGATCCATTGAATAAAATTGAATGTTTACACCTTTATTTATTAAATAGTGTGAATATTTTTTTTTCACATTCAATTTTTATTTACAAAATACAAATCTCATAATTCTTCAAATGTGATTGATTTTCTTAAAGTTAAGGCACTTTAGTGATAAACTCATACATAATTTTTTTGACCAATAACAATAAAAAAAGTTAATTGTATGAAAATACAATAAATTTTGTGTTAGTTACTATTGTATACAATCAATTTTTTTTTCTTAAAAACAATAAATTAACTTTCATAATTCTTCTATGGTATGCAAGTTATTGAATAAGACAAATTTCATTATATTTTCGTACAATTTACCCAATTCATGGATAAAAATTTTCTCTGGTCCTGATATATATTAAGAAAATGTCATAATAATTAGATTAATATTGTATTTTTGTAAATTTTTATTAACTTTTTTTTTTCGAACTTTGATAAATATATGTGGAGTTGGTAATTTAAGCATACAATCGGTTATCACTAAAGTTTGTAATTGTTCAGCTATATATGGCTGAATTACCAAATTAACATATTAATAAATAAAAAAAACGTTATTTAATAATATTTGTCCTCTAATATAACATGGCGAAGTTTAACAAAAAACGACAACACTAAATGTCGTATTCATCGACCCAAACCGACCACTTGTGGCTTCTATCCAATGAGAAAGAAGGATTAGATGTGCATTATATTTATGTCAACAAGAGCGTCACAATTAGGGATGTAAACGAGCCGAGTCAAGCCGAGCTAGGCACTTATCGAGCCGGACTCGTTTAGGATTTTTTAAGCTTGAGCTTGAACTCGACTTGTTTAAAGCTTATGTTGTTGAGCTTGAGCTCGGCTCGTTTAATATTTATGAAGCTCGGGCTCGGCTTGTTTAAGCTAGGCTCGTTTAGGCTCGGGTATTATTTTGATATTTTTATTAAAATGATATATATAATTATTAAAAATTAAACATATAAACTATTTTATATATGAAGCTCGTTTAGGCTCGCGAGCCCACTGTTTGGCGTTAAGGCTCGGATCGTTTCTAGCTTTTACCGATCCAAGCTCGAATAGCTCGCGAGTAGCTCGACTCATTTACATCCTTAGTCACATTGTCTACCTTTATCATTAATGTCACATCAGTGTCATGTTACTTCAATTTAAAAAATAATCATACTATACATACTTTAAAGGTTTTTAAATAAAAATAATAATCTCTCCCCTCTCTTTTTTTCTTTCTTTCTCTCTCCTCTATTTCACTTTCGGTAATGAAATACCGATACACTTTCAAAATTATCGGTACCGTAACCATGAAAATAGTGTTAGCCTGCTGTACCGGAAGTAGGGGTGAGTAGAAAAAACCGAAACCGAACCAAAAACCGAAAAAACCGAACCAATATAGAAACCGATGGTTTTGGTTTTCAAATTTTCAAAAACCGACTTTTTCGGTTTGGTTTTGGATTTTACAATTTCAAAAACCGAAAAAACAGAACCGAACCATTCCAAGGGACAACAATGTAAATATACATATCTAAAAAATCAAATACTCTATGATTTTCTTATTTACATAGCCATCTCTCATTTACATTAGGGTTCCACCAAAGAGGTTTCACACTAATTCAGAGTTCAGACATCCTTCGCAGTTGCAGCTTTGTTTAGTCATTGAACTACTCGATTGTGTTCAGCAACATCACTTCATTTCGAGTCGACGAGTTCACTTCTTTTCGATTTTATCCATTTTCACTTAATATAGAAATCCCATTCTAGTTGTTTATCTCGATTTTTATATTCTAGTTTTCTGAGTTGTATGCAGTACATTTGGAGTTGGTTGTTCATCTCGATATTCAGTTCTGCTAATATGTTATTTATCGATTTGCTTTGAGTTTTGATTTATTTCAACTTTGGCTTTAAAGTTTAAACATATGACAGTCATTTTGCTTGTATCAATTGAAATATATATAGCTTGAATTAGGTGGCACACATCTTGATGTTTTTTATATAGCTTCAATTTCGTTTAATTTCATAGCTTTACAATGACGGTTGTATGACTTCAAATCTTGATGGTTAAAATGAAAAAGCTGTAAAACCGAACCAAAAACCGACTTCAAAACCGAAAACCGAACCACTCCAAAACCGAACGGTTTTGGTTTTGGTTTTCCAAAAACCGAAATTTTCAGTTTGGTTTCGATTTTATGCCAAAACCGAACCGAACCAAACCAAACCATGCTCACCCCTAACCGGAAGCCACATATGTATAGTGAAACTTAATACTAATGGCTGTCCATGGACACGTGGTATAATATTGTGAAATGTTATAATAATTAAGGAAACATATTTTAGAAATTAATTAATATAAATTGTCTATACATACAATGCTAACGTGGACACTTAGTAATAATAATTAAAAAAATTTATAAGAATAACTCAACATCAATCAAAGATGAGTACGTATTTCTGTTAAACTTCTTCTAAACTCACAGTTTATTATAGTGATAAATACATAATAAATAAATAATAATAATAATAATAATTTATAAATGGTTGAACTTCCATTAAATAATTGGAAAAAAAATGGGACCGACGTCAATTATTAAAGTGGTGAGTAATGTTGATTAAAATAAAATTGGTTTAATTAATTTAATTATGATTAAGAGAGTGTCGTGACTTGATTTGTATGGCAACGTGGATCGTTGATGTGTCTTTAAAGGAGATAGAGCCAATAGAAAAAGAGTTTGACATGGTTTGGACGGTTTAAAAGATAAACGGGTCCCATATTAATCATCATCAGATTAAGACGAATATTAAGATCAAGAGATGAGATAATTAAAGTGAATTAGTGGATTTCACATGTAATCGTCTATTAATGTACTCTTTTAAAAAAAAGTTGCATTAAAGTAAAGGTAAAATGAAATTTTAGTCTAACAGAGATATTTTAATATGAATAAAGATTTATGTTCATCAATTTAATTAAAGAATGCTAACATGTAATTTATTTAATTAAAATTAAATTCTAACCATTCAATTTGGTTAAAATTAAAACTTTAATTTGGAATTTGACTTTCAAAGTAAAAATTGAAACTCAAATTCGAGTTTAAATCAATGTAATATGCGTTAAATCATTTATCTAGTTCAAATATCTTTTCACTACATTAGTTTAGGAATAATATATTAAATCTTATGTTACATTAATAATAAAATATAATACACAATGAAATTCGAGTCATTATATAATACATGTAACATCCTCGAA
>JAUEJL010012109.1:0-22116 GCA_032274825.1 Drosophyllum lusitanicum | reverse complement strand
GGGCTTATTACTTAGAGGGTGTTTGTTTTAGCTTATCATAATTTACAATAAGAAATAAGCATTAATTGTAAAAGATAGGGTTGTTTTAGTTCTTTTTAACAAGATGCTATTATAGTCATTACTTAGAGGGTGTTTGTTTTAGCTTTTTTTTAATAAGTTGGTTCTTTTTGGGCTTATTACTTAGAGGGTGTTTGTTTTAGCTTATCATAATTTACAATAAGAAATAAGCATTAATTGTAAAAGATAAGCCGAAACATAAAAATTTTAAAAATAAGACCGACAAACACCCCTAAATTACCAAAAGGCACCATTGCCTAAATACTTTTTTAATATAAATAAAAGATCAACCTTAATCAATTTAATTAAAGAATCATAACCCTTCAATTACTCAAAATTAAATCTTGATCATTCATTTTGATCAAAGATGAACACTCAATTTTGACTTTAATTAGTCAAAACTTGAAACTTAATTTTGACTTTAAAATTAATAAGAATTATTCAAATTTAGTTTTAAATAAGATAGAAGATAAATAAAGTATTACTAAAATTTAAAAAATGATTTTATTAATTTAGATTCCAAATCATATTAGTAGGATTTAGTTCATAATTTATTAATTTTAAAGATAAAGATTAGTTTTAATCTTTTTTATCTAACGTACATTTGTGTACTCTCAACTTGCAATGGTAAATACACGATTAATTTAGTTTAGTTTAGGGACGCTAATTGCAAACTTGATTGACGTACCAGGCCGTTAGCAAGGAAGAACAACCGGAATCATAATAGTCGTGGTGGTGGTGGGCGTAAGGAGGTGGCGGCGGTGGTGGAGGATTGAAATAACCTTGATACACGTGAGGGCGAAGAGGCGGAGGAGGACGGTGATGATGAACATGGGGAGGCGGAGGAGGAGGAGGGTGGTGATGGACATGGGGAGGCGGTGGTGGTGGCGCAAAGTGTGGATGTCCCGGTGGTCCGTGCCCTAAGAAGTAGTCAAATTAAGAACATGATTAAAAAAACACAACATAAGCATTGGTAGAATTGGGGATATCGAATTACTTGCCTGGATGATGATGATGATGATGATGATGTTCATGGCGGTAACTCATATCTGTTTTAGCTTTCTAATTCGATTGAAAATTGAATCGAATGAGCGAACAAAACAAAGAATATTATTAATCAGGAAGGAAATTGCTAGTCTACCGATTTTTCTTCTTACCTACTGTTGTACTCGGCACACGGGAACGAATCTCGAGATCAGAATGTGAATGGGCTAGGATGGGCCGGGCCGATCCGGGCTTGGACCAATCACTTTGGTCATCAACAAAAGACTTTTTTTTAGAGTTTTAGGTAATTAAGATAATGTTATATTTATTTATTTATTGAATTATAAAAAGTAAATGATTATTTATAGAATTGTGTTATAGAAAGATATATGCAGAAGGTGAGGAAGGTAATGTATGGTAACGAGCTAGGGTACGCTATGCACTCGTTTCTTTCTTGATTATGAAAAAGAAATTCAATTCAGTCAACAAACTAAGAAGAAGAGATTAATCCACCAAGCGAGTAAATTAACAGGCTGCATGTTTACAATGTTTGTTACTCCAATTGTGACATCTACAATCTACATGCATGTTGAATATGTTGATGTTGGACTTATTTCTACCTTTTAAATTAAAAAAATAACGTACCCTCCCCGGTTGGCTTCTTAATAATTTTTTCACCAAAATAGAAAGCAAATTTGCAGCGTGTAATTGATGACATGAGAAAGTAGCAACGTAGATCGTCACATCATAATAATAACTTGAGCCGCTCTTCACCTTTGAACCACTCTAGATACTTGTGTTATTTATATTTAAAGAAAATTAATTCAAGTGGCCGAAGATGTTCGGTAATATGTCTACAAGGAATTGCTGAGAAACTGTTCTTATTAACTTCAAACTTGTCGGTTTTAGTTAACTAATTACTCTTCGTCTAATTTTTGTTGGTTATTCCCGGCGGACATGTTGAATGTTCCTGGCTTACGTCTATGTTATAGATAAAAATGATGATGGTGAAAGTAATTGTCTGCACTATTGGACTTTGTCGATTCATTATACTAAACTCGTATCCTTTTCTTCAAAAGTATGTTCAGATTTCGCATCCGTTGGACAGCTTTTGCTATCTACTAGTACTAGTTGTGTAAAAGACTCATAAGTATTCTACTTTCTAATTGTTACATTCACAAATATCATAGTTATATATATTTTTCCTTTCTTTCTTTCTGATGTTTGCAGTCCCATCAAATGGATGTGACAAGCTTGCTTGCAGAAGCTAAATTAGAGAACAATGGTATTCTCTCAAGTGAGGACTTCCAAAGAATCAAAGTTCTAAAGGGTTGTTTTCCTCTTTACACCAAAAAACTACTTAATTGTACAGTCTTTAATGATGGTAAGATTTACTACTTGGCTAAATAGGTAAACAAGGAAGCCAGACTTGCATTAAGCCATCATGATTGTAGTAAATAATTCAGATCCAAAGTTCAAGATCCCAAGTTCCAGTCAAAGATGTTATATTTTTCTTGTTTTGACAAAATTAAGAGAAGCCCATTCAAGAATGGGAAAGATTTGGCACAAACCAGGCCAGAAATGATAAAACCATGTTACTATTCTTTTTAACAACTTCTAAGATTTTGAGTCAAATCCTTTTCTTATCACACTAATATTAAAGATTTGAAAAGGTGAAAAATTAATTGAACAGATCATATTAGAGATGAAATTACACATTAAACTAAGAATTTTTAAATTTAGCATAAACATTCAGTAAGTTATTACTATATTCTTAACAAAACTGTGGGTTGGCATGATGATGGATCAACCTTCTTGTTTTACATTACTGACTATGCAGATTTTCTACCCAATTTTCAAGATACAGAAACAAATACCATAAAAAACATAAGTCCCAAGCATAAATAGATAGGAGATAGATATTAACAATATGTAAGAAAGTTACAAATGTCTGTCTGTTATTTCTATTATATACATCAATGTTCAAAAAGTTGACTTGCAAGTTTGCACATACATCAAACTAAAGTGACTAATGTAGTTTCACATGAATTAATCCAAGGGATCTAACAGCTTAATACTCATGCTTGATAAATATGAGCTAAACGTGCATCGTCATCAAAAGAACGCTTACCGGTTTCAACCTTCTTCAGATTTTTGCACCCATTGAACACATAATGCATTCCCTTATTACTTTCACCTGCATTATATACACATAGCACTTCCAATCTTTCTGCATACATTCCAATATAAAGAAGAACATCATCAGTCAAAAGTCCCGAAATAGTCAACTTCTTGAGTATCTTGCATGAGTTTACAATAGCACCAAAACCATGATCAAGTGCTTGTAGAGTTATGTAGTCGGGTTGCTCTGGGGGCCAGATGATTAGTTTGAAGGTAGTGACATTTGGGCAATTCTTGGAAAAAGTTATTAGGGCTGCATTTGTCATTTGATTGCAAAAGTAGGTTAAAGATTTAAGCTTTTGGCACCCACTTGATATGGCAATCAGACCCACATCTGTTACACCGCTAACTCCTTTTTCACCGTATACCCTCAAATGTTCCAAGTCTTTGCAGCTACTAGACACGACTTTAAGACCTTCGTCTCCAATACAACCTTGTACCTGAAGCGAAAATTAATTCAAGAATAATAAGACACAAGCCACAGTAGGAATAACAGTTTTAAAAAGGGTTAATTACTTATCCAACTTTGACACTTGGTTTTTAAAAAACGTGAGAGGCCTAAGGTGATAAGGGTCCAAGAATCCGTTATTTATAAAATACTTATTAGTTGATTCTGTATCATATATACATACCATAAATACTTATAGCTCAAATCACTACAATAAGATACCAAAAGCAGTCTAAAAGGCAAAATGAGTATCATTATCAAAAGCAGACCTGAAAGTAAGATAAACAAAGCATCAATAATAAAAACTGTTGAAGTTCTCAAATAGGGTTGAAACAGCTTTTGATTTTTCTTGAACAGGAGTAAAAATCTGAAACATAAAAGACCCTCAATTAAAACTTGAAACGGGGAAAAAATAACATTGAAAAGGAGAAAAAATTTACCGTTCAAGTTTTCTTAAACTCTAGACCTCGGTTCTCAAATAGGGTTATGATTTTCTTTAAGTAACTTAACATTGCAGTTTCGCTTGACAAATAAAAGACTCTAAAACTAAGTTAAGAAGATAGCCCACTAAAAACTAATCCCAATACTATTACAAGTCCAATCAAAAGCCAAATCAAGCGCCAAAAAGCGGTGAGTCAAAAGGTAAGTTTTCAAGGGCGCTACATACAATAACAATCGAGTCAAATTTGGATGCGTTTTGTTGTATGATCGTGAAAGCTAAGGAAGCTTTTGTGAAATAAGTCGAGGAATAATTTACCTGCAAACGTCGAAGATTGGTGCAGTTTTTCAAAAAGTTGACTTGCTCGTTGTTCTGCGTCACTACACAAAACCTCATATTCACACAGACAAGATTCGGGCACACTGTATTAATGGCACGTAGAAACCACCTGGGAACCAGATTGAAAAATGCGAGGCTTTGAATTGATTGACATTTGTGTAATGATAATGATAAAGCGTCCAAGTTCTGAAGAACGGTAAATCCAACACCCAAGTGCACCAGTTGAGGGGAATTTCTTAAGACTCTTTCAATTGTGTTAACAGCCACTGATCTGCTTAGTGAAAGAGACGTTAGATTTGGAGATCTAGCCACTAGTCGCTGAAGATCTAGCGGATTCAGTACTCCTTTAATGCATGAAATATTCAGTGATACAAGGGAAGATAAACTCTGAGGGAAGCTATTGAGCCAGTCGCCAGTTTTATCAGTAACATCACATCTCTCAACTTCCAATTGCTCAAGATTCCTACACAGATCATATAATAATCGAATAGTATGATGTTAATAAGTATCACTTTAACACAAAAACTTGATATTGTTTCACTTATCTAAGCATTATAAATTTGAAAATCATATTCAGTGACTTCGCCAGAATTTTGTTCTCTGATGAACCAAATAACTAAGAGGCATTAAATGCTCGAACTACTCAAGTAGACTTTGGAGTCAATTTGAGTATTAAAATACTCGACCTATAAACCTAGAGATTTTATTGTTTATGTGTAAGCGCTTGTTTACATTACTAATTCATCAAGTTCTAGCAAGCCAATTCGAGCTCAAATAATCATTAAATATTAATAATCAAGATTGAAATAAATAATGATAATCGAGTCTAGTCCAGCTTAACCTAAAATATGCATTAATTTATTAAGCTCAAGCAAGGATGATTGCAATTGTGAATATAAACTTAGCCGTGAGTATGATTATTATGATGAGGATTGATTGAATACCAAGAATATTCAGAAAACCAAAGATAAATAAAAAATAGTGAGGAAGTTTACGAAATTACGAGCAATTAGAAGCGATGGCTGAAAGACCAGCGATAGTGAAGCCAGAACACGATTTCAAAATCAGCGACTTAAATTTGCGGAAAGAAATTGCGATCGTACTGAGGTTCTCATCGGAGACGACCATTCTCTTCAATCGGAGCTTCTCCAACAACGGGCAATTCTGGACCATGGGTTCAATCCAAGGATCAACTGACCCGATCCGATTATTGGGGCGATTTTTGCCTTTCAAAGTGAGAGATCGGAGATTTGGGAACCTGTCGATCACTCTTTCCGGAGATATGGCATGACAATCGGAGACGTAAACGATGCGGCGAGAGTTTCTATCTACTGAGTACCAGAGTTTGTTAACCAAGGAGGCGGAGTTGCGGTCGCCATTGGCGGTGAGCTTATTGATGATCGTATCGACCACCTCTTCAGGCAGGTGAGGCATCTTCGCAACCATAATTCAATTGTTGTTGATGATTTAGCCGAGGTTTCTGAAGGAATTGCAGAAACTTTGAATTGAAATTGGATTCCGATTTGGAGTTGTAGTTGACGGTGACTAAAAGACGATCATTGCTTGCAGCTACTTTAATTTCACCCAATTGTTGTTGTATTGTACTTTACTTACTGTGTTATTTTTGGGCTTGGGCTTTAATTGGATTGCATTGCATTGCATTGCATTTAGTTTGGTTGAGTTAAAACTTAAAAGGATGATATATATACCTTTGGAACTTATATGTAACCATAAAACACACCTGCCTCTGATTCTACTTTTAAATTTATAACTTTCGTTTACTACGAGACTTGTACTGATAATACCGTTAAAAGTATAAAAGCCGAGCTAGTTTTTTAAAAAAGGCAATAAGGAAACTTGTTGAACGATGAAGGTTGTCTAACGCACACTTAATCATATCGAGGTTACGTCATTTATGAAAATCAAAAGATGAACAAAAGTTCATATCAACCTTAACCGTTTTTAATTTGTTGTGAAAACCTAACTTTTTATAAGTCTTATGAATAGTAGGAATAATCACATTAACCTTCCAAACCTCAATAATATGATATGATGTAGAGTATTGTCGTCGTTTACCGATCGCTAAATATTAACTCTTTTATTCTTTTTATTATGTTAGCTACGTATCACTTTCAGCCTTCACTTGTGGAAACAGCATATGGCTACCGGTCGTATATATGGAAGTTAACTCGTGCATGGTCGTTTACAAGATCTTAATCAATAACTTATAATTAGCGGAACGATACAACTTAGCCGAATCGAAAGATGTTTTAAAATTGTGGTTGATGGAAAACGTTCCAGAGGAGTCCAAGCTAGGCTTGAAACTCGATTGTTGAAGCTATAAGTGCTATAAGCTTGTGACGAATTTGGAGGTGAAGGAGCAAAACTCTTGAGGCGACCCAAGAGGAATTAGACAAACGAGGATATCTTTATTTCCATGTAAACAAAGATTATATATAGAACGCTATTAGGAAGACCTTTTTAAAGATCTCGTGGGATGGATGATTGGTATTTTAATCCATCTAATTAATTTAGGCCTTTGTTAATTAATTATGTTTGTTTGATCTTCATTTGATTAGTAACTTCGGTTTGGTGCGGCAGTCTCTATCTTGAAATTAATTAATTAATTATAAAGCGCTGTACGTGATATTTTATATATCTCTTTCTAGTAGCTCTACTTAATTAATTAAGGATTAAATTAATCTGTACCTTTCATAAAAATTAATTATATATTATGTGCAGATCTATTCATGAAGAGGATTGGGGACAATATTCATAATGAAAAAGTTGTCGGTCGGCCATTCAAGAAAATCAACAAAACCACACATTTGTCTTTTCTTTGATCGAGCTACAATAGTTATTTCAAGGTTTGTGTTTAATTAACTTATTGTGCGTGCATGTATAACAAATTAAGTGTATTATATATAAGGATTGAAGTTTATGTTTTTATTTTCTTTCTTTTATTATACTTTCGTTAATTAAGTAGTATATATAGTAGTAGATCTTTGTGTTGAGGTTCCTTTTTAATGACAGTAAGGTATATATAGTTTAATAATACATTTGGAAAATGTTTTAAAGAGTTGAGGTTAGATTTTGAGGTCAAATTAGCTTACAACATATTGCATGCAATTATGCTGGCAATCTTATTTCAATCATGGTATTATTAAATAAATAATGGGTGTGGATCATTATACTCTTCATCATATGATGTATATGAGAGAGTTGATGTGACATGTGTACGTAAGAGAGGAAATTCCCCCAAACAACAACCAGGGGGATCAGGGGATGATTCTATTAATTTAGACCCCCTTGATAATCTAAATTGACCGTTGTGATGTAATATATGTGAATGTATGACGTACATTGAAAAATGTAATTGATTGATATGACATATATAGTATGTGAGAAAGAGCGTTCAAATAGTAGCATCCTAAATAATACACGCGATCAAACTTATATATGTACGTACGTTATTTATGTAAGCATATATTGGAAAAGTGTTATGTATTACTATGATTGTAGAATTATTAAGTTCTACCGGCTACGTACATGTTTACAAGTTTTCTTCAATACCAGAAAATAACAAATAGTTGGTACGATTGCATACAACAAAGAAACATACTTATGAGTGGAAAATACGCATAGACGGATGCGGTAAACCCCAAACCCATGTAGTTTTTTTTAAATGATAAATAAAAACAAAATTCAACACATCAATCCCTTTAATCAGTGTATTACCCATTTACAAACCAATTACAATGTGCTTAACCTGTTTGACCGATATAAATAAACAAGTTACAAGGATCGTTATCGGTTAATATCAGTTAAGCGTGTCTAACTTACGGTTAAGTTTTCAATGCAAACAGTTAAACGGGTCATGATCACACTAGTTAATATCAACCAATCAATCTAAATGCACTAGGAATCGTCATCCCTAGCTAGGTTCAATAACACCATAGTAAATGACTTGATATAAATCAAGATACAAGAATCAACCTGCCAACCATCTCACTTACTCTCTATGGTTGTTTTTTCTATTTTTATCCTAAATTGTTAAAGCGTTTTCTAAACAACCCCTAAAATTGATACTCAATAGCTTTAAAATATTTAAACCATTTTAAAACCAGCTAAGTGATCGAGTTATATGACCTTTGAGTGTTACACGTTCATAAGTAGGATATTCAATCAAAAGCAGCGTTTGACTTAGTGGTATCAAGGGGTGATGAAGGTGTTTCTTGTCCTGTGAGGTTGAAATTTCAAATCATGTCATGTATAAAGGGTTAAGTCCACCGAAATGTAATAAACTATTTTCGTTTTAATAAAAAATGTGTAACGAACTAAAAAAAGTTCGCAAAAATGTATTAAACTTTTCGGAATTTACGTTTAATGTAATATGACCTATGATTACAAGTTTACCGGTCACCCTAATTTTTTTCTATTTTTTATTGTTTTATTCTATTTTTTATTATTTTGCTCTCATTTAATATTTAATATTATTATTATTTAATGTTTTCTTTTGTTCATAGAACCCAGATTTCATAGAACCAATAACAAGTCAAGATAATTTGATTTGTCATTGAAGATATGATTTTTAAGATTTATTATGAATAATCGATAATTTGTAAATGGGTCTGTAGACAAATTCAAGAATATTAAAATTATAAACCAAGGTTTCAAGAATTATCGTTGATTCAAAACGGATGATGGTTCCTATCACAAACCAAGAACAAAAATCTTTTAAGTTCACAAAACAAACCAAACGAAACCCCAACAATTGCAAGTCAAGAACAAATCTATGAACATAGACCAAGAACATAAATCTTGATAAAAATCGGTTTTTAACAAATCTTGATGCAAATAGATTTTGAGGGAAATGATTAGAACAAATCGAGAAAACCCTAAAACGTAAATCACATCATTGAAGTCCAGATTTGTGAAGAAACCCTAGAACAATCTATGAAGAAATTAACCAATTAAAGAAATCTTTTGAGTTCACAAACAATTTCAAACCAGGAACAGATCTGTTAACCAAGAACATAAATCTTTATAAACCCTAGAACTTAAATCACACCACTGAAGCCCAGATTTGTGAAGTAACCTTAGAACAATCTATGAAGAAATCCTAAGACGTAAATCAAACCTTGAAATCCCTAAATCGTAACTTCAAATGAAGAATCGACCATTTATGAAAACCTGTAGTCGAATGGCGGTAGTGGTGGTGGTTTGAATGGCGGCAATGCTGAAGATGAAAGTGAAGATGAAGGGAAAATGAATGTTACAAGACAAAGGGAAGATGAATACTCTGACTTCTAAGATGAATGTTTCATGAACAAAAGAAAATATTAAATAATAATAATATTAAATGACATCAAAATAATAAAAAATAGAATAAAAATTTTAAAAAGTAGAAAAGAAATCAGGGTTACCGGTAAACTTGTAATCATAGGTCATATTACATTAAACGTAAATTTCGAAAAGTTTAATGCATTTTTACGAACTTTCTTTAATTCGTTACACATAATATTAAAATGAGGATAGTTGATTACATTTCAATACACTTAACCCATGTACAAATATATAAATTAACTGAATATGTATGTTTACATTTTAAAAAATTTACTGCAAAGATTTTCTTTGATTTTGCATGGGGAACAAAGTGTAAGCTGCTTTAAATAATTAAATCCCTAAGTGGCCCAAACTATATAACTAGGTATAGCTAGCTAGGCTGTCCTGTTAACAATGACCAGTTGATAAATTCTATTCATAAATATAATAATCCAAGTACAATAATGTTATTAGAAAAATGTTTAGGGTGGAAGTTTTGATTCTACTATGAATTTTTAATCATGATAACATAAAGAAACTGAATTAGTATAAATTTCTACACCCAGCTTATTATGTAAATACAAGTATATATAATTTTTTTAAGTATCGTCGAGTGTTTGAGTTAGCTTGTTAGAAAAAAAACTTATTAACTTATCTATCTATACGTACTAATAAATTGCTAGAAGCCCTCTAAAAGGCATTGCCTCCGATCCTATTCTACGAGACTGGGCGGAATAATGACAGTCATGATAGGACCATCACGACATCGCCTCCACTACTCCGTGTGTTCTTAGTATATGAACTTATACATCAAAATTATATATTACTCGTAAACAGATATGCATTGATATAAAATGATTAATTACGACATCCACAATTAGTTTAAAGCAAGCGATAACAATAACATGAGAAATTTAAATTAATGTGATATATACAGTCAGAATGCAAACATGTACCTTCGGCTTCATTGGATATACATAAAGAGCGAGGAGCATATATATATATATATATATATATATAAAACCACTACTTAAACATAAAACCTAAAGAACTATTCCGAACCCTTAGATATGAAGATTAAGGGTTGAATTTAATACCAATTTTTTTAATTGATTACTAATTCTTTTTACCATATTTATGAGTGAATTGGGTATTTTGGGAACATATTTTATATCCCACATCTCCACGTTCCCACGAGACACTTCCTCTCCTCTCTCTTCGGTCTCTCTCACCGACGAAGATAGTGGTGGCGGCCGGCCTCTACCGATCTTGCCTCTCTTGATTAGCGGAAACCCTCATGTGTCCTTTGATTTCTCTCACTTACATCTGTATATTCGATTTCCCTATCTTGGAGTTCTCTCGACGCCAAGTGCCACCATTTTCTAGAAGAAGACCGTCGGCGAATTCCTCCGCCTACCTAACACAGGCGGCGACTCCCTCCTGCACATCACGACTACGGATTTTGGTCTTTCTAGATCTTTGATGTTTCACAGCGCCGGATCTTCTTGGTCCCATTTCACTCATCCGACAAACCACCATGGTGGTTCAGATTTCGTGTAGGCGACGCTACCCTGCTAGGTTTATATATGCAGTGTTTGAGTTCCAAATATTTCCACATCAAATTTTCTGATTTGTAGTTTTTTGGGTGATGATTTAGATGGTCTTATAAGGAGAACGAAGGTTTTTTTCACCAAATAGAGATCCAACATGTTTTTCTTTCCAATTGGTTTGATTCCGTTGTTCTTGACATGCTGGTTGCATTCTTTATGTTTAATTTTGAAAATGAAAAAATGTTATGATGTAAAAATGCAACTGGTACTTAATTCCTTTGTATATAATTTGTATTGCATTTCTAATTATCAATAATGACTGTGTTTTTTTTTTGTATTTTGAGTTACGAAGTTCTTCATTTTGTTAATTCTAATTGGGATTTTGATTTGCATTTTGTTTTTATTCGGCTGCATTTTATTGTATGTGTTAGATTCCATTTTGGTGTTAAGTATATATTTTTTGGAGTTTTGGTTCAACAGTCTATTTCCAGATGAATCTTCATTTTCATAAACACATGCATTTCTAAAAGGGGCAATTTCATATATGTTCTTCTTAAATTACAAAATATCTTATATACCCAAAGGATGTTTTAAAACGTGACTTTTTTTTCAAAAAAATATAGCAAGATCGGCCTCAAATTAAAGAGCATCATTTTTTCGTTAAGTTGGTATATTTTTCGTAATCTAACACTTTTTCGTTTGATGGATATATTAGTTTTAAAAAACTGGGTTATGTAAAAATGTCCATACTACCTTTTTCTCTTTAATTTAAATAAAAAAGTCAGAAAATTAAATGATTGGGCGGAAATGATGCTCGTACGAAAAATAGCTCTCGTTTGAACCGCTCCCTATATATATATACAGACACACACATATATACATATAGAGCATATAGAGAGAGAGAAAAAAGAAGGATATATCGAGTGATCAAATTAATGCGACTGAAAGAAACCTGATGGCACGTTTATTGTCATTGCAATATGAGGATTAAAGGCTTCTTTGTTGTGATTTGCTTGGGGAGACCGGAGATATATATATTATCTTGGTTTCGAAGGCACAAAAATTAAGATGAACGTACATTCCTGGCCGGGGTCGGTCATTTGCACCACCTTCTGGTGTTTATGGAGATTTCGCAACGGGATATATTGTCTTTGAAAATCATTCTTGATTCATGATCGTGGGTGGGTGGGTGTTGTCACAAATTAAAGCCTAATTATATTAAGGGAGAATTTCGTTTTTATCCTTAGAAACTTTCCTAATTACGTATATATCCTCACAAAACCTATAAACTCACAAATATACTCAAACACTTAATTTAATAATAATTTTCCAATTTAAAATTTGAAAAACAAAAATAAATATTATCCTAATTTGATTTGTTGATATTAAAAATGTAATTGTTTTGTGAGATTCCAAGACTACCCTTCTCCTATATGTACATCGATTGAACAATGCACATCTAAGACCCATCGATTCTGTCACACCCGCCTTGGCGGAAACACGAGGTGCGACGGAGAGGATCGTAATAACACATTGATATATGAATAGAGAAATTTACTAAATGAGTTCACACCAACGTGTCACGACGTTCCCCGACACAAGAGGGGACTTGTGCCGTGGTAAGTCACTCCACGGCCATCATTGTCAAAAAATAAAGACAAGAAAATACGAAATAGTTGTTCCCACAATCCGGGACAAGTATACGGGGCTACAAGCCCTAGATTTATAAATCCAAGTTCATAATAGCATAGTTAAATAAAAGACTCCGTAGTCATGTCACGCTAAGGCTATCTAGGGTCACCTAGGCTCCTTAGGCATTGTTATTAGCAATACCTGAAAATGAACACTCGAAAATGTCAACATAAAGTTGGTGAGCTCGCAGGTTTAAAGTAAAAGTATGTTTGACATGTATAGTAAATTTGTATGACAATATAACACGTAAGACATGACATGCAAATAGGAATATAGCGATACCCGGAACACAAGTTCACCGGGCACGAGTCATTAGTCATTAGTTTTTCAACGATCGCCTAGCAGCTGGAGCTACTAGTTGGCTATAGATAGTAATGAGGTAATCAATAGTCTTAACCCGAACACGGGTTCAATAGGCAATCCCGAACACGGGGTCAATAGTCATAGCCCAAATACGGGTTAAATAGGCAATCCCGAACACGGGTTCAATAGTCATAACCCGACACGGGTTCAATAGGTGCACACACATGTCACGTAATTGTCATATACAAAAAAAATATAGTAAGGTAATGTTGACATGGCATAAAGAATTTCAGAAACATGTTCCGAGTGTCAATTTCCCCCAATAAAACATATAAAAAGGGGCAACGAGTACTTACCTTAGTTGCGGATTTGTCATTCGAATCCTAACGTGCTCGCAAATCTACAACCACGTGTATAATTTAGGTTATATTCGATTCACACGTACAAGTCCTCTTAAGTATTAATCCTGAGTTATTAAATTTAATTGAGACTCGTAATTAAGTTTTATCCTAGGTTACATGTGCGCGTCAATTCCCTAGGACCTAATACCAAAATATATTTAGGATCTTTAAGTCTTGTTGGTTTTTCTTTTTACATGGTTAGTTTATATTCTGAAATTTTTTGTACATTCATGTATTTTTAAAATAACTCAAACGTTCTAGTTATTTTCCTAAATTTTTAGGGAAGAGAATTATATGCCTCTATTATCTTATATAAATTTTTCGAGATTGTAGGATTTGTTTATTAGTTTTAAGTAACTCTTTAATTGATGTTGGTTAGAAAATGACTCAAGCTCGCGCAACATAAAGTTCTTATTTATTTAAAATACTAAAAAAACTTAAAAAAATCTAAAATTTTTACAGGAACTTAAAAACACGTTAAAATCCATTCATACAAATGTTTGACCTCCAATTCGGATTTTTGAATGATTTACCATGTTTTAAACTCTGATTATAGAAACTCCTATAATTTTCAGATTTGACAACTAAAATACTTTTAACCAATTAAAATAGAAAACGAATTTATTTAATTCTAATACTTTTTCAGAATTTTGAAAACTCATTGAATATGCCCCAGATTTATTTTTGAGAATTTTCGTAATGTTTATAATAGGTTTTTGTAATATCAAAGTTAGTAGGGTAAACTGTCAGAAACACATAGCTTTGCGCACCTATACGGTTTTGATCATTTGGGCGACCAAAACTTCTTAGTTTTATATGAAACCAGTTGGGTTAGAAAACAGACTCATTGAAATTGATTTTAGGGTCAAAAATCAATTTATTTCGCTTTTTTTTGACCGATATATGGCCTCCTAAAATTAGTGTATGTTTTTGTCTAGATTACATAATCACATTTAGAGCACTTTTGACCAAACCAATCCATCCCATGGTTAGATATTTGATCACAACTCATCAAAATCATTATTTTATGTGTTATTAGGATGGGTTTGATTCATTTGACAATCCATCATTTAGGGTTATAGAAGAAAAACAAGAAGAGAGATTAAAGATGTATAGAAACCGAATACGTACCTAAAACTCTTCGAATGGAATCGATTTTTGACTAGGCTTCTTGGAGCTTTGAAGAACCACTCTAATGGTGATTTTGGGGCACAAAATTTGGCTGGAGAAGAAGGTTTGAGAGAGGAAAAAAACGTGTGTGTGTGTGTGTTTAGAAGTTTATGGTAGTTCTTAAGTTATAAGGAAACACCCTATATTTGGCTATGTGTATTTCACAATTTTGGGAGGTTGATTCCTCCTTTATTTGGCCTATTTATATACTTATTGTATATATAAATGTCTTTTTTTTATTGTTCACTTTATATTATCATTTTGTATTTTATAGGTAGCCTTACTTGTAGGTGCATTTGACATTTAATGTTTTATATAAGTGTTATTTTGCTTACATGAAAGGTTTGTTATCTAGAAAATAATTATAGTACTAATTATTATTTTATGTTATTTATTACCTAAAATTCAATATGTTGTATTCATTTTATTGTTCAATTCATCTGTTTATTTCACCGAAGATACTTGTACGACTCAAATCGGGCGTTAAGAACTTGCTCAATATTATGAGATTGTGTTGCTTCTGTTGTTAAAGTAACTAAGATATTTGAGCCATTTGACATGATTAGCACTTAGAACTTAACAATTCTAGGTTTCAAAGGATCATTCTAGCACATAGGTTTAAATTGAATGACCAACGGCGGGTTATAGGTCAAGCCAACAAATCCGCTTTGGTGACCGATGTCACACTAACTGGACCTCGTCGCGTCCAGCCCTATGACGCGGCACGTTCCTGCTACAGGGGCAAAAGTGTAGTTTTGCACAGCAGAGCCATTTTGATACAAATCAATCCCAATTCAACTTTAACCAATTTTCAGTGTTTCCTAATATCATTTGGCACTTGTAGGTGCTTTCTAACATCCCTAACACTTACTCAATTAATCCATACAAAAATCAAACCTAAATTGATAAAGAAGTGTGCATTTTGGCCAAACCTTGGAATACATCAATTTCAACACTTCCAATGCACCATTCCTACTCAAAATGACTTATAGAAGCCATTGGAACTGATAGAATCAATTAAAACCATTGTTTGATAGCATTTTCCAATTTTGACCATTTAATGCCTATTTTTGCACTATTTTAGCCCATTCAATCAAAACCACCATTCCAATCTGAAATTTATGTTCCAATCAATCCGTATGAGTTATATGAATTTGTTAGAATATTAAAAATCAGTCCTTAATGGTCAAATTGGCTTGGACTCGTTTTTGGCAATTTTAACTCATTTGGTCATTTCTTGAATTTGAGCAAATTGAACACTTTCAGTCCATAAAATGTGTTCTTAACTATCTATAGGAGCTGTAGGAACAATTAGAAACATAGAAATCAGTCCATTGATGGTCAATTCGGATTTGACCTAAAAACCCAACAAAACTCAAGAACTAGAAGAACATAAGAAGAACATGGAGATTAAATACTTACAAGTGGAATATGAGGATGATGAATAGATTATGAAATGATTTTTGACTTGAATTAGAGGCTGAAACTAAAAGCTTAATTGATCTCCTCTTGAATCTTCTTCAAGCTTCAAGAATAAAGAAAGGGATGAAGTGTGTGTAATGTGTGTCACATATGTGTGTGTCTATGTAAGCATAGTGAGAACGGACTTGTGGGTTTAATTATTCACAAGTGGGTATCTTGTTCCCCTTTTTAACTTACAACTCGACACCCGTTTACCCGTTTCAACTAATGGAGATATTTTCGGAATCCTTATCTTAAACCGTTTATTATTTTATCATTTTTTATCTATTGTTATTTTTATAATTATCACCTCATTTAATAGCTATTTTTAATAATTGATACCAATAACTAACATAGTAGTAAATAAACGAACATAAACAAACTTCCCGCCAAAAAGTTCACGAACAGTGCACCGAACGTTCGGTTCGTTTACAACTCTAACGTGCACATATGCATCTAAGTGTACATATGCATGTACATATATGCACGAGATGCACAAATGCACGGTGCATATACAGACGCACATGTGCTAAAACAAAACCTAGTAGTATGAATATGTACATACGCACCGTACATATGTGACTTTACTTTATGTGATGAAAAAAATCTAGTGTAATATGTATATGTGCACGTATCCACACTTGTGCTCAGAAAAAAAGCAAGTGATACGTGCATAAGTGCACATATCTGATGCTGTGTTGGAAAAAAGCCCAATAAAAACGATTTTTTTAAAAAGTGAGTGGTACGTCTACATGCGTATACATCTCATGTTGTGCTAGAAAAAGACCTGGTAAAAACGAAATTATTTTCTTTGAAAAAGTATAGCATTATCGATGTCATATTAAAGAGCATATTTTTCTTCTTAATATGGTATAATTTTTGTATTTTAATACCTTTGCATTTAGGAGATATTTTAATTTTAAGAAAGTGGAGTAAGTGATCCCTCCTTTATTTAGGCAATTTGTCTAAAATACCCCTCCAACATGTTTGGAAAGTGAAAATAACGATGGTGTTTTTAATTAATTAAATGTTTGCCACAATTAATACTAACATTTGATTAATTATGATCAATGACCACAAATGATTCTCGCCATACTCGCAATAAAATTGGTTCTCAAATAAAGTCTCCCATGTATATAGAAATATGATCAATATAGAACCTATTCTTAATCATAGAACCTAAAGAACAAATCTAGACCATTAGATCATTTAAATTAATGGTTGAGATTTGAAGGTGGCAATTTTGTAAATTTTATGAAAATTATATAGGGTAACTGCATAATTGAGGGCAAATATGGAAATCCTCTTTCTAGCTCCACCTCCCGAAAATGCAAATGATAACCAAAATGCAAATCATTGGGTTATTTTCATGTTAATGACTTAATATTATTTGCATTTTCGGTTATTTGCATTTTTATTATCTTCTTTTATGTCGGTTGCATTTTGTATTTTCGTCAAATAATTTGCATTTTTGTTATCTGTTCTTTTTTCATTTTCGGCAGCATTTGCATTTTCGTCAAACAATTTGCATTTTCGTAAAAAAATAAAATTAGAAAACATTTCGATCCTGGTCTTGAATTAAAGAGAATAAAAAACTAAATCTAATGGTATATTTTTTTTGCTAAAATTGTTAGACATGAATATATTATGATAATTTAAATGTTTAGTAGGATTTTTTTTTTAAATGAAAGTTTTGGAGGTTGAAAGAGAGGGAGAGGTATGAGTATTAATTTGTAATTCCTTTTACAGTTTTGTCCTTACTCTTGATGTCACTTGTCATCACCGGGTTTGTTCTTTAAGTTCTATTAATAAGCAAGGTTCTATGTATAACCTCACCATATATATATATATATATATAGGGTGGAGATCAGGTAAAAAGAAATTTAAACTAAAAAAAATAAGGGGAAATCTTAGCCATTAAATTTATCAAATTTGCTCATAAAAATATGATTTTTTTTCTCTTAATTATAAAAAAATTATATTTAAGGGTATAATTGACTTTTAAAGTTTTAAAATTTCTCTCTCCTAGTCGCCATTTTTAAATGTGTGTACATTCTTCATAATATTGATTTGTTTTTAAAATTGTTTTCTAGAACTGTTTTGATGCACACTGTATAAAAAAGATGCACAAGACACCGTATGATGCATAAGACACACTAATGCAAATAAAATCTATTTTAAATAAATTACAAAATCGATACAAATGGTAACAATGTATGAGAATATTCATCCAACAAACACCACAAAATTTGATGCACATCGAACCTTCATATACAGAGGAAATCTATTGAAAAATATGATTAAAGACCATTATTGAAAGTAACTGATGAACACAACTCATTCATAGAAAATCAATACATAAGACCCGATGAAAAACATAAAAGATTGATGAAACTAATAAAGAAAATTGATACTGTGAATCAAAACGAAGCTTCTCAAAATGGATACCAGGGGTAACAAAAAGAAGCTTCTCAAAATTGATGCACCACCACCACCCTCAAATCCCGCCACCGTTGTTGCAACAGCCCCTTGCGGCGGCTGTGCACATCCGATTGCAAAAGGGCCGAGATTGGCCAAAGTAGAACCAAAATTAGTGTTTTTCGAAGCAACACGAACCTGTTTAACATCATGACGAGCATTTTAATCCATACCTTGCCCGTAACATCAACGGGCTTGGGAGAATTTGAAGAAAACGGCGCGACAACGAACCAGCTAAACCCGTCGAGGTGTTTTCCCCACAAAAATATATTTTCGAGCAATCCTTTGACGAATCCAAGACCACATATGTGTTCCTCACCAAATGCCCCATTGATCCATGCATGTCACCACCCCCAACAACTCCGAAAACCGGCTGAATTTTGGAGGGCAGCGCCAAAACCCTAATCCTCCCGGATCTAATTTTCAAAAAATTAAGCGATTTAGAGGGATTAGGTGGACGATCAGGCTCCATAGTAATGTTAGGGAGGGAATTCCGACCTCCCCCAACAAAAATTGTGGTGATCCAACCGGAATAGTGAAAACGAATCTGAGAGAGAATTCTAGAGAGAGAAAAATCGAAGAGAGAGAAGAGAATGAACAAAAAGGGGGGCGGTGGTTATTCTCGTGGATGAAGGAGGCAATTTAGGGTGAATTGGTATTGATAAAATACCTATATTGTCCTTTTAATAAAAATGTCACATGTCAGCCCATATTTCTCTCTTTTTCTTTTTATCCTAAACTTTTTTTTATTTGAACCCAAATATATATATATATTAGAGCAACATTCAACCAATGATAATAATTCTACTTAATTAGAATCCTTCAATATCTAATTCGATAAACTCTGTCAATTGAAATTAAATTCCATCACTAAAATTTTGTTGGTATTGATATTAATAATTAGTATAAGATCAGTGACAACTATACACAATTATTTTACTTTTTTGTATTTTGTACCATTTGAAAACAATAAAACGTTTACCTTTAAAAAACTAACTAATAAAAAATATCATGAACCTAAACCGTGGCTAACTACCCTCAACAAAAACATTTTTTAGAAACAATAACGCTGGCAGCCTGAGCATTTTCTGTTCTTTTTTTCATTATATTTGTACAGTTAATGTGTTTGACATTCTTCCTTTTGCAGTTGATCAACCACCTCAGATGTGCGCTGTTTTTATTAGTTAATTTAAAAAAAACTATTGTCTTTTTATATAAGTTATATCCCAACAGTCCCACACCTATATAAAACCAAGCAATGCACCACTGTATACACATAAGTACATAATTACATATCTCCAAATTCTGAAGATCGATCAGAAATATTATATCTATTTCACAGCTTAAGGTTGGAAAATATATCCGATGGCCAGGAGATCAAGTGTTGAGGTTCTTAACATGTTGGGGTCTCAAGGAAGAGTTGTTTCAGAGATGGTGGAAGAAAATGGAGTTATGAGGATGAAAATTTTGGTAAAGAGACAAGAACTGGAGCAAGTTCTTAAACAAGTTACAACAAAAAAAGACGACAATAAATCGAATCATGTTAACAGCCAGCTGTTGTCGAGATCATCATCATCATCATCAATGTCGTTAGAACAACAGTTAACCAATACCAAGAGAATTCGAATTCTAAGAAGCAAAAAAGTGTCTAAAGGATGTCGGAGTTACTGGAGACCTGTTCTTCAAAGCATCCCGGAGGCTGGAATTATAAGTTCATGAATTTTTGTTAATATCTTTTGAAATTTTAAATTGTTTTAAGCTTTCACCCTTTTTGTAATGGTGATTCACATATGTAAAACGTAGTAATTAGTAGAGATTAGTTAATTGTATTAAATGTCTGTTGTGATATATTATGGAACGAAATTTGTTATAATGTCTATTTTAAACAAAATATGAATTGATCTGTTAGTAAATATATGCGTGCTTTACTTAAATGGGAGATTGGGTATGCAATGAGATTATTATTTACATTACAAGAAAAACGAGTTTCAGACACAACTCTATTAGCGAGAACATATATCTTTGCAAAAACCCCATCAAACGATAAAAGATAGAGCTTTTTTGACTTGGTAGAGGTTGAAAAGTGACATCAAGTTTCAGCGACTTCACCGAAGGTAATTTAATTTTTTCCTCATGAAAATCTAAGGCGATAGAAATTCCGTCAGTTTTTTCCACCGACTTTTGACGACGACTTGGTCCTTACTGTAGGTCTTGTTATGTAAGTTTTTAAATTTTCGATTAATAAATATTGGAATGGTGCCATTTTGGGACATTCAACGACGTGTGATACTTTTTGCGAGGACTATGTCGCCGCCTAATGTGTAAGGCGAGTTTTAACCTACCAGACTATGTCGCCGCCTAATGTGTAAGGCGAGTTTTAACCTACCAGTCGCTATCGGTCTTCTTTTTCACAACCATTTCACCCTCTTTCATTTTCACAACTTCCATTTGATTGAAAATCTTATTTTCATGTTTTTACCAAGATTCTAAGGGTAATGACGACGACAAAGGGTTGTATTATCATTATCTTCCATTTGGTCAAGACCTCCATTAATTTTGGCTAAAGCTCCATTTTTCGGGCCACCTCTTGAATTCCGGTCAAAACACCTACTTTGATTTTCTTGCGAGTCTCCAGCTTATAAAAAACAGGTTATAAGGTTTGGCTTTTCTAATACTCTGCTTATATAAGGGCTTAAATGAATTGGTTATAACAAATTGGTTTTATTTTTATAGGCGAAATTTCGCCGAGGCTCCGGCAAGTGGAAAATAGTGGGCTCCTCTCCTTTTCTTCTTACATCTTTCTAATACAAGGTTTGTTTTTATAATATTCATATGTAGATTTAAAGGGTAGTTTGATAATGTAAAATATACTATTTATATCTACAAGTTATATTTTAAAGACACATGTAAATCTAATTTATATATTCTATTATAGATGAAAATGGTATATATCCTTAACATTAGCTTTACTATGTACATAACACTGTTAGTTAAGTTTAATGTTAGTTTTTATAATTTTCATAGTAAATTTAAAGGTTCGTTTGATAATGTAAAATATACAAGTTATATCTACAATTTGTATATTATACACACATGTAAATCTAATTTATATATTTATTATAGTTTAAAATGGTATATATCTTTAAGGTTAGGTTTATTGTATATATGACATATGTTAGTTGAGTGTAAGTTTAAGAGATTAACTCAAAATGGTTTTGAAGTTGCATAATGTAACATACTCAAAAAGGGCTTAGACGTGTGCGAATGTGGTACGTAGAAATTTTAAAT
>JAUEJL010011998.1:9205-22126 GCA_032274825.1 Drosophyllum lusitanicum | reverse complement strand
TCCATTTCATTTGCCATTTTTCTGTCTCGGATTTTCTCGTAAAGCAAATGTAACACCCCGTCTCTGCATGAAACGGAGGATACTCATACGATACACAAATAGATCAAATCTAACAAAATGTCTCTCATAAGCAAACCGAAAGAGCTACCTTACAAGCTATTGCTAAACTGACTCCCAATCCTTTGCCCTTAAGTCCCTTGAAAACCTGTCGCAGAGAAAGAAAAATTGCAGCTAAGCCAATTGCTCAATGCGCAGATATATAACATGCATATACAATATTTGAAGCTAATGTGAAAGTTTTAAAGCAAAATTTCTAAATGAGTATACTTTTGAAATCATAACCCGTTTCATAGAATATTTTCCAAGCGAAATGCCAACTTACAAATATACATACATATAATACCAACAATTCATATACTCGTATATCATATCACATCAAGCTCCTATCGAAACGCATACACTTGCACATCATCAGTAGACAGATATGTCACACATGTGTCTACTGGACGACTGGACATGCAGATCCAAATGTACCCTACAAATGTAAGATGGGTGTTCGGCACCACACTACCATCCATCATACCAAAACCTACAAGTCTAGGATCAACCGACACCTCCTAAACCAAATAGCTCTCATAGCAAACACTTAGGATACGTCGTGGAGCGATCACACGGTCAAAGAAGGTGTCACACCGCCGGTGCTCCCAATGATGTGTCTATGTACCCGTAGTTGGCTAATAGCTCTATGCTTCAAGTACATAAAATATCCAAAACATAACGTCTCAAAATTATATTTTGTGTTCCACAAGTTTTAGGAAAAACAATAGTTGAAATCAAATGGACATGTTTTTGAACATCATGTGGAACATATTTTATAGAAAGTAAAAATGAAGTCTTTACAACCCATTTAACAGATCAAAGTATTTTCATAAATCCAAAAATTTGAATGCACCGAAAGAAACAAGATTTCATATATCAAGGTTTTAAACAAACAGAGATTTAAGCTGAAAGAATAATAGGAATCAAAAACCACTATTTCATATTTTGATAAACAAGAATTTGTACACACAATCATGAAGTGAATCTATTAAGAGACTTTGTTTAAGAGATGGAACCCGTATTGACCCAAGGCCTACAAGTAGCTAACACCTGGTAACAAACTTCCTCAAACAAAATTTAACGACCTAGATAGAAAACAAATAAAATTATAACTTTGCTATATTAACGATCTTACTGGTTTGGCCAAAGGTCACACCTTACACCCTTAAATTCTTTTCTTTCCTTGTTCACATATATTTACCTTTCATTCAACTTTGTTCGGTTTGATTGTTTCGCTAGCAAAACAGACTTTTGTATTTATAAACCTTCATCAAGTCATCAACAACATATTTTAGAAGTTAATTGAAAACCCATTACGGGGATATAAACAATTTGTAAATAAAATTAATTAGTTCAAAACCAAAAAATAAAAATAAAAATTACCTTTATAATGACAAGCTATTTCAAAATAAGTCTTTAAACTTTCCACTCAAAGGCTTTGATCAGGTTTCTTAAAACAAGATAATCAGTTTAAATAACTTGGAATGGTTGAGAACCAGAGTCTTCAGAAGCTTAACTCAATCAGAATAAATCAACTAAGTCTAATCAATTCTAGACCCCAATCGATATGATTTCAGTTGCTTGTAACCGGAACTGTAGCAATACTACGAAGGTTCACTGATTTAAACCGAAATTTAGGACAGTAAGGGTGTAATCAGGGGATTAAAAATCATCTTGGCAGACCTGATTGAGGACCGTAATCAGTTCGGTGCCCTCTGGTTCACGTGAGAAAGGTAGCAGAAAACATAATTCAATACTAACCTCAATCGCAGTTACAACCGTGGGCTGTCTCAATCTCGACCTTGGTCTGGTGCTTCGATTTCAGGACTCGATCAATCTGCTTCACCCCAGCTCCAGTTCTTCACTTCTCAACCTCCTCGATTTCGTGGGTAATCAATTTAGGGCTTAGCTAGTCGGCTATGCTGTGTTAAAATAAAATTAACGGGAGAAGAAACGAAATTAGAAACAGAGTAATTCTATATATCCCCTTCAGCCATCTTGATTAGAGGGCTATATTGAAAATATAATATTCTTTATTTGAAATGTGTGTTTGTGAGGGGAGAACTGAAAGGAGCTAAATAGTAGCACCCTTAGAAACAAAAGAAACGAAATTAGAAAGAAGAAATAAGTTTGTGTTTTCGAATTAGAGAACAAAAAAAGAAAATGATCATTTTATAGTAATATTGTTACTTTTAAAAATTATTTATTGTGATTAAAGGTAATTTAGTCATTTACGAAAACTCATAAAGATTTTCCTTTCATTTCCTTCCAAATCCTCCCACTTTTAAGAGAAAAGTTTAGGAGAGAAAGTTAACCAAAATTTTCTTCCAAATCCTTCCTTCTTCTTTTCTTAAAATATTTTTGAAACACAAAACTTTTTTTATTTCCTTCTTAATCTCTTCTTTTCTCTTCGAATTAAAACTCGGGAACACAGTTTTCATTAAAAAAGTTTAGATAATAGGTCTTGTAAAAAACAATGTAGTATTCTTTTTCTATTTTAAAAAAATAAAAAAACATGTTTAGACGTGTATTTTCTATCCATTTTACTTTTTAAATTTATTTTTAATAGGGTAAATTACAGAAAAATACAATTAACTTTATCTTGGTTACTGTTGTATACAATGAACATTTCATTTAAAAAAATAATACAATTAATTTTCATAATTCTCTCATTGTATACAAGTTATTGTATACAATGAGCATTATGACAAAGTTTATTATATACAATGGTAATAAAAATTCACACACATGAAAAAGTTATTTACATACAATAAATGAATTATAAAAGTTGGTTGTATTGTTTTTAAAAAGAATAAAAAGTTGGTTATATACAATGGTAACTAAGACAATGTTTATTGTATTTTAATGCAATTTACCCTTTTTAATAATACAATAGTTCACATATCTAAACATATAATTATAATACTATACATTTTTCAGGAAAAAAAAACACTTTTATAATATATATTAAATAACATGTTTTATACCCAAACGTAGGGCTGGGTAAGATGGCAAGTCTTTTGTTTGTTACCCAGAAGATCTAGGTTTGAATCCTTGCAATGCAAAATCCTAATTTTTTTATTTTGCTGCTTTTATTCTTTTTACATTTGTATTATTTAAACCTTTTTAGTCTATTTTAACTTCTAATTTTTCAAATACGTGGATTCTAATGTTTTAACCCTATTTAAACTTCGTTTAAATCTTTGAATTCTTTTTAACCATTTTTTTACTTTTATTTTCTTAAATCATCGTGTATACTTTTTTTTAATTTTCTTTTGCTTAATGTAAATTTCATATATATGTTTTTTATAATTTTATGTAAAAAATATTTAATATATTTATTTATTTAAGAGTTTTGATTAAGCTTAAAAATAGTTTAAACTCTTAAACTTTTTTTAATATTTTAACTTTAAAGCTTATGCTTATTTTGGTGTAACCATTAACTTTTATTCTGTAATTGTTTAATTATTAAAGTTTAAGTTTATTTTATTAACCATTAAAATTATTTTTTATAATGGATTTTATGTAGGTATGTATCATATTATAGTTTGAACGTTAGGTCAGAATATAAATACATCGTTATAGAATAACCGGAATTTTTGACATTGCAATTTCTACGTTTTGGGTAAAAAATATTCTTAAATTTGTGTTATCAGTTATATTTTACAAAGTAGCAAATAAGTTTTTTTATTAATATATTATCATGTAGATCAACTAATCTTATGAATTATTGTTATAAAACAAATTTAGATATATAAAGGGTAAATTACATGAAAATACAACAATCTATGTCAATATTGTCATTTTATGCAATCAACTTTATTTTGTACCTACAAATACACACAACTTACAAATTTTGTTCATTGTATGTAAGTTACCTATGATAATAGGTAACTTACCGGTAACCTAGCAAAAAATAAAAGAACTTTGGTACCTAAAAATACAAACAATTTTCAAATTTTGTTCATTGTATATAATCAACACCCGGTAACCTGGTAATCAGGTCACCGATTGCATACAATGAATCAAAATTGTAAGTTGTTTGTATTTTCAGATACAAAATAAAGTTGGTTGCATACAATGACAATATTAATGACAATATTGGCATAGTTTATTGTATTTTCGCGCATTTTGCCCTTTATTTAATGTAGAAGTCATCAATCATTATTTTTTTAATCATGGGCAATTAAGTTAACTATATATTGGTTATATGTAAAAAGAATTTAACATGATTATAAAATTCTAAAAATGATAAAACTAAAAAAGTTGATTAAATATGATATTTTAAAATGTTATAAAGTGTAAATATAAAATTTATATAATCATTAACATATAAAATATTGTATGTATTATAAATTTTGATTAATTATATAATAGATTTTTTAAATTTTAATATTAATTTTATAATAGAATGTATGATACGTAATTTATCAAAATCCTTATTATAAATTTCCATCTACTGAATATTAAAAAATACATAAAATTAAATTAATATTAATTATTTAAAGAAAAGTAATAACTCGTATATAAAAGTTTTGTTTAATGTTTTATAACTTATTAAATATATCACACAACATTTAAATGTAATATGTCAAAATATTAAAATAGTTGACTTATTATATTCAAATTCAAAATATATTTGTATTAAATGGATGGTTAAGATTGTATAATTAAAATTGATTTGTTAAATTAAAGGCTAGGATCGTATAATAGATTTTATCTTAATTAGTCTTTTATTTATATTAGAAGACGCTAACATGAAAACTAGTAATAACAGTTATAGCAGTTATCACTACATAAGCTCTCAAATCGATTACCTATCCAAACATTTAAATATCCACACCACATGATACTATCTTCTTATATAAATAAATAAAAGACTAACATGCATTATTTCAATTATCCTAACCAAAATTTAAATTAAATTAAATTTGAAACATCTGTTTATATATAAAATAAAATCTGATTTTGACTTTTTATATGTCAACAATCATATTAACTTAAATTTTCTCTTTAAATTATACGTATACAACTTCAAACTAATCTATAATATAAAAGATTAAATAAAGCTTAATCAAGCAGCTCATAAACTAAGGCTGACAATTCTTGATCCGACATAAAATATAACTCGAACAGACACGAACCCAAAATTGGCCAAAAGCAGTTGACACGAAAATAAACGGGTCAGGTTAGGGTTAACCCGAAAATGACCCATATAAGGGTAAAATTATAAAAAAATCAATACTTAAAATTTAAATTTCAAAAAGAAAATTATGAATTTAAATGAAGGAGTGACATTTTAGGTAATAAAACCCGACAAACAAAATTTAAAAACCTTTAAAAGTTAAAAACTTAAATAAACAATAAAAGTTTTAAAGTTACAACAATATTACAACATTTTGGTACTTGTTGTTTTTAACTATATGGTTTTGGTACTATAACATTTGTCTATTTGGTATGAAGTTCTTTAATATTTTGGATTGGCTTTCTAACTATATTTAATGATGTATTATTTTAATTTTATCGGTTGTTTAATAATATTATTTATTGATACTTGGTAGAAGCGCAATAGATTATATTTTTATTATATTCATTTATATACGTTGAACAAAAAATTCGAATTAAACTGAGACAAACCCCGTATCTAAAGTTCAATCGAAACAAAATATTGAATATTAAAGTTAAAATATAAATGGAAATCATATTCAAAATTCATATCGAAGTAAACAAGAAACTAGAAAAATTGAAAACGAAAATCGTATATGAAAATTTAAAAAAAAAATTCTGAATACATTTTGGTGAAATGGGTCGACACGAAACACGACCCGATCCCGGTACGAAAAAAGTGATACGACCCGAGCCTAAAACAAAAATAAATAGGTCAGAAATGGGTCGACAAGAAATTGACACGAATACGAATGACACGAACCCGTTAACATGAACCCAATCCAAATTATCAGTCTTATGATAAACACATATTATATATTTTTTTTCAATTTAAATATTGAATCACCATTTGCAATAAACACAAGTAAGAAGTAATAAGATTTGGAAGGGCACTTTTAGCCCCTTGCTCATATTTGGTCCAACAATCAATATATCTACTCAATATTTTAATATTGATTTTTATCATATACGTTATCTTTATTAAATTTAATTACTTAACATCTACTAATTATTTTAATATTTGTTTTATCACATACGTAAAATTTATTATATTAAAATATTAAACATATCTAAATTTATTCCTAATTTACACCTCTTGTTCCCTACCAGAACTTAGAATCTACAAACTCTTGGTACTCTAGAATTTCATTATATTAAGTATGTAAATGAATATATACGTAAAAGTTTAAACGAGAATTATTTTTCGTACGAGAACTGCGAGAACCAATCTTAGCCGTCCAATTCCCCCTTCTTCAATTGGATTGCCCACCCATGAATTCCTTACATGCACCCTGCCACACTCAATCTCCCCACGCTCTTAATCCATGAATTCCATTATCCAAAATGAATGGCCAAGATTGGTTCTCGTAGTTTTCGAACGAAAAACAGTTCTCGTTTGAACCCTCCCTAATGAATATATATAGGCAAGATCAAATTAAAACTCCTTTTAAGGTGAGAACTTAGAGAATATGTATGATTTTTATTTAATGGCTGATATTAAATTTAGTTTAATTAAGGTATGTTAAATTTTAATTATTTGGTTTAATTAAGGTATGTTAAGTTTATATTTCTTATTTATCTAATTAAATGATTGGCCTATAAGTGTTATCACAGTTCTCCACTTAAAAAATGTTTGACATTAATTTATGAGTAAATTTATTATATCTTATAGTACTTGAATAATAAAATATTATACACATTCTAATTATTTATCCTTGTCTATGTTTTATTAAAATATAAGTATTATCATAATTAAATTTTATATCCTTCGTATAGTTATCATCAATTACTTTTTATTACGACTGAAATTAATATAAAATTCTTATAATTTTTAAAAAAGTCTCGGATTAGATTATTCTTTCGTTCATACAAAACAATCATATATTTAGATAAGCGAATATCAAATAAAACTTTCACATAAATAATTATAACTACCCGTATATATACTACTATATAAATAATTTAACATTCTTTCTCCTTCTTAATTTTAATAGTTCTTTAAATTCAATCAAGACAAAATCTTGATCTTTCATTCTATTTAAATAAATCCCATCAACTCAATCTTTAACCATTTCATTCTCTCTCCTAATTTACTTTAACCTTTTATTTATTTAAAATATACTCTATCATACAAAGACAATTATCCATCAACATAAACATAATTTCTAAAATCTTATTAACTCCCTCTCCTTATTTCATAATTATAAATCTTTTTTCTTATTTTAATGTATTTTAGAAATTATTTTAAAACTAATAAAATAATTTATGCAAATAAAAGAAAAATCGAAAAACGGACATGTTTTTGTAGAAAATTTTTTCGTGATATTGAATCACACGAATAACATATCATTACATTCTTTAAAGTGACATGTTATAAAACACAAACTATTTGTCGTCACAATCGCAGTATTACGCGAATACGATGCTAGTATTTATAGATACGTTTAAACTAGTTCAAAATATACAATTAAACAATTCTACTTTATTGTTATTTAAGGCATACACCTCTAAAAATTAGAAGGTATAAATAAGCAAATTCTCTCCTGTCCAACCCCCACCCACCTCCAAACCCCACTCTCAACTCGCATGATTCGCTATTGTAAGTTAACGTAGAGGTGCCGACGACACATTCAAGCTCTTCAAACTCAATCTCTCCATATTTTATTCATCATTAATCTCTTCAATTGGATTCGATTTAGGTACGTTTTACGCTTTTCATGGTCGGATTTACGTAGTCGGTACTTCGTCTGATTGTTCCGATGTCAAGTAGACGAAATTGCGCGAGTTTTAATCGATTTTACAGTATGGAATTGTAGATCTCATTTGCTATTTCTGATTTGTTTGTTTTTAGTTTGCTTACTTACATATTTCTGTGAGGATCAATGAATAATCGATCGTAGAAATAATTCCATCCGTACTTGATGAGATATAATTTTACTATTCTTGGTGTTCCTTCTGTAGTACGTTTTCGGAAATCAAAGGTAAATTACTTTTTTATGTGCAATATCTATTGCCAGATGGTGAGGAAAGGTTTTTATACTTTTATGTGTGTTGTGTTTGGGGGAAAGGAGGGAGGGGTGGGGGTGGTGTGGCCCTGCGGGTAGGTTTATATCACGAGAATCAATAACTTTTTTTTTCATTACTTTTTTAGACAGTCTGTTATAAAGGTTTGGATTAGGGTTTTTGGTTTTTAAGAGGGAACCGAGTGGAAGAAAAAAAGCCAAGTGATTGCTCCTACGATGCCATGGTGAATTAGAATTCCCACTCCGTTACCATGTGGATTGGACGGTGCGTGGAGAACTCCACGGCAGATAAAGGCGTGGGATAAAGATAAACTAAATGTGGGACCCATTCAACTAATAACCTCTATGTGGGTTACATGAAAGCATTAATATGCTTTTACAACCTCTACATCCCTTGCAATCCTTTCTTTTTTCCTTTTTTTTGTAATTTTGATTGTTTAGAGGTTATTAGGTGGTATTTCACTGCCTTGCCTTTCATGTACAAGTCTTGCTACTGAGTTTGCTATTAAGTCCCAGAATTTGATGTTGTAGACTTGTAGGGAGTGACCACTATGTGCCTATGTAGCAGGTTGAGTGGTGAGAGTGAAAAACTAATGTGGTAGGAGGTAATCACTCCTACCGCTCGGTGCATATTACTGAGTCTTCACCATTTAACTTGTACAGTACATGCAACAGAAAAAATTGAAAGTATGTTATATACAATGAAAATGAAAAAACTTTTTTGGGTTACTATAACAAAAGATATAAAGTTATATTGTGGTGTAATAAACTCATAACTTACTAGCTTTGTATGTAATCTGGTATAAATGAAATTACTTACAATTTAATTGTTATTTGACTAGTTAGCATGCTACAATCTAAGATAAATAATAATAGTTGTGGGGTATTGTTTTTTACTTGAGGCTTTATTTTGGGGTCATAAGTTTCCAAGTCCCATGAGTTTCTTTTTGCTTCTGTACCAAACATTTACTGATTCTGCTGCTAATTTCAAGCCAAGCATACATATTGTGACTCTAGTTTCATTTCTATTCCAATAATCAAGTTGTCTAATTTAATGCATTAGCTATTGTGCATGCTATAAAAAATGTATACAATAAATATATCTACAATTTAGGTGTCTAATGTCTTGGCCTTTAATCATCTGTTTGCTAATATATTTGTTTACTAAGGTTGTTGAATTCTTTCTACAGCAGAAGTGTGCTCAGTTATCTTGGATTCAGGTAGTTTTCTTACGCTTCGAATAGTTGCAGAAAGATGGATAATTTTCAGACCATGAAATCAGAAGCCGATAGTGGATCAAAGAACTACCCATTGACTCTTGCAATGGCTATAAGGGGTTTGGCATGCTTGATAGTTTATCTTTTGACAGCTTTCATGTTTTTGGTTTATTTGGGAACTTTCGCAGCAGTTTTTCTTCGCCTTTTTAGCATAAGTTATAGTAGGAAGGTAACAGCCTTTCTTTTTGGTCTTTGGCTAGCTTTGTGGCCATTTTTGTTTGAGAAGATCAACAAAACCAAGGTTGTTTTTTCTGGTGAAACCGTTCCACAAGCAGAACGTGTTTTACTTATTGCTAATCATAAAACAGAAGTTGACTGGATGTATCTTTGGGATCTTGCGTTACGAAAGGGCTGCATAGGATGCATCAAATATGTTCTTAAAAGTAGTCTGATGAAATTACCAATCTTTGGTTGGGGATTTCATGTTTTGGAGTTCATTTCGGTTGAGAGAAGATGGGAAGTAGATGAAACTATGATGCGAAAGATGTTGTTGACTTTTACTAATCCATTTGACCCGTTGTGGCTTGCTGTTTTTCCTGAAGGAACTGATTTCACGTAACGACCCAAAATTATTCTTCTCTTTTATTTTATTGCATAGCTTATAATATGTGAAGTAGAGGTGGTCATTTTAATTAAAAAAAATTGACTAAAAAGGGAATAGGTCAAATGGGTCAAAAGTTGCCTAAAATGTAAACCTCCTAACTCGTGCTTCTAAAACAGTTCGGATTGTTATTGTAATAAAGAAGTGTGTGTGATATTAATCATTTATAAATAAAGTTTAAAAGATGGACAAAAAATAAAAAAACAACCTGTTTTGATCTATTACCCGACCCGTCCATTTTGCCTGCTCTGATGGGAAGTTATTCTTTCCATTGATTTTTCTAATTAGATACAAACTATTGTCTCTGCTACTACTTATTCAAGTGATTAAGAGTAGACTATTTTCTTCCATAAGCAGGGAACAAAAGTGCATAAAAAGCCAAAGATTTGCAGCTGAAAACGGACTGCCGATTCTAAAGAATGTGTTGCTTCCGAAAACTAGAGGCTTCCATACTTGTTTGGAAATCTTGAGGGGCTCTTTGGATGCAGGTAAATTGCACAATATAAACTCCACAATTTACTTCCTGAAAGCTTATTATTCATTTGATTATATCTAGTGCAGGGTTCCAAATTATGAACTTTTGGCAAATGGCAAATAATATATTATCCATATACCTCAGTCAACAAGTATATGATTTCCCATGATTGAGTGGCAATTAGCTATTTTAACTCATGAATTGGTCAATTTGGGTTGTGTTTTATTTCAAATCAGTCAAATAAAAACATTTCTAGAAGGGGGAAAAAAGAAAAGAAAGATTAAGCGGGTCATCTAGCCGATAGGGCCCATTTTTGCCCATGCTAAAAATGGCCCGTTTTAGCCCAAAGATGTTGCCTCGTTATCCAACCAGCTTGGCCCACTTATCTACTATACATATTGTGATCTCACACTATTGTCCTTATTTCAGTATATGATGTGACAATAGCATACAAGAACCGTTGTCCAACTTTCTTGGACAACGTTTTTGGTGTAGAACCTTCCGAAGTTCATGTTCATGTTCGACGCATCCCTCTAGCCGATATCCCAACTTTAGAAAACGAGTGCAATGCATGGTTATTACACACATTTCAACTTAAGGATCAGTTGCTTTCGGATTTCATTACACATGGTCATTTTCAACATCAAGGAGCAGAAGGCGAGCTGTCAACAATAAAATGCTCGGTAAATTGCATAATAGTTTTAGCCATCACTTCTGTATTAACGTATCTTACATTATTCTCGTCTATATGGTTCAAAATATACGTCGGCTTAGCTTGTGCATATCTTGCTTTAGCTACAAGTTATAGTTTTCATCCTTCACTGGTTCTTGAATATTTGAAAATGTTGTTACTAGGAAAGAAGTTAACATAGGGAGACCGAACTCCTTCGAATGATATAGCTTCTTACATGTTGAATCCTTAGTTATGAATTGGGAAGGTTATATATTCTCTGTGCTTTTGTAAGGTTAAAAGTTGTTTGATGATTTCTATAATGTTTGGGCATCCTTTAAACCAAGATTATTAAAATCACAATCTTGATCGTACGTCACAGGGGCGGACCCAAGGCCACGAGAATGGTGGCACGGGACACCATTCAATTTTGTCCACGTAGTGTAAATTTCGATCTCGCGTAGTGTAAATTTCGATTTTTTCGAGACGGTGCTACCATCCATTTCAAATCTTAGGTTCGGTGCTACCATCCATTTCAAATCCTGGTCCGCCCCTGGGCCCACGGCTGCCCCTATTTCTCATCTTTGTGTCCCTATTAATGTGTTACACTTTAGCCGCACTCAGACGCTCGCTTGCACAGGTACTACGACAGTCAAACGGTTTTCAGATTCTAGATATTAGTTTTGCTGTTTGGTGATGATTTCAGGAGACATCTGCTTCTCCTTTGCGTGAGTATTTGTTTCAAAGTGAGATTGGTAAGTCCACTGAATTCACTCAATTTACTTGAGATTTTGATACATTACTCAATGTTGTTGAAATTTCAAACTTTATACATAATATATATTTGCACGCCAGCTGTTCGATAAAATGTTAAAGTAGGAATTTACTGGGGTTTCTAACCAAATAGTCTTGTATTGGTGGTTTGCCTGTGGCTTTTGAAGTTGGTATGTTAACAATGAATTCTCTAACAAGGAATAAATTGTTGTAATGCATAAGCCATGGCTGGTTGATTTGGTTGCAAAACATTAACTATGCAATTTACGGTGCTTTTACTACAGTATTATTCGTATTCTAATTTTAAATGCTAGATAGATTATATTTAGTTATAGAGTCATAGTAAGCATACATATCTTTTAGTAACAGAAATTAATTATAAAATAAAATAAAATAAAAATTGTTTGATGTACAGAAAACACGTATTAATTAAATGTGGAACATAGATGTCATATAACTAATTGTACCAAAAATAAAAAATACAAGAAAATAATATTCATTCAGCACTGATATGAACTTGAAGAAACAATCGGTGCTGAATGTTACAAGTAAATACTTCAAATAAGTACCAAATGCTTAACATGTAGCAATGGCAACAAACTAAGATAGAATTGGTGTTCTTCACTTAAGAATAAGGATTCTTTAGAGAGACATTCTAAAGAACCCATCATCGAAACGCTCCATCAAAAAACTGTAGAGCTAATCTTTTCCTTTTATTCAAAAGATAATCAATATTTGTAAAACATACCCTGCATAAACCACAAAGAAAATTTAGACCACCTGAAGTTACTGTTTCATACTTAGATTGTATTGTTCCCCTGGGGGGGGGGGGCGCG
>JAUEJL010011887.1:0-22130 GCA_032274825.1 Drosophyllum lusitanicum | reverse complement strand
CCGCCCCGTTGCCATTCCTATTAACAGGGGTAGGGGAGGGTTGTGACCCCTCTAAAATTTTTTACTCAATTAATATTTTACTATAATTTATATAATAAAATATTTGTATCTTAAAAGAAATTAAAGGGTGACCCCTTATAAAATAAAATTATTATATTTTGGATACCATCTTAGCAAGTTATTTTATAGGAATTTTAACTTAATAAGATCTATATATCTGTATAGACGTTTTTGTATAAACATATTATATTATATTAGACTATAATATAATATTATTAAACATATTTCATGGTCCAGTAAATTGTGAACAGATAAGGAGTAATGGGGAATAATTTATATAGGAGATTTTGTAAAAAAAATATAAATTAAAACATAATCGTCAAACGGTCATTTCCTCTCTCCCACTCAGTACGTAGCTCCCGTCTACACAGGGTGTTCCGCATCTATCCTTCAACTCGGAAAGTGGCGTTCTCGAAGTCCACTATAAATCACGCCTGCTTGCGGGAAGACCATTCCCATGGCTCTTAACAAAACCAGACGTTTTCTTCTTATGCCACTTTTCTTTGAGAGGTGATCCTTATATAATAAAAATGATTATACACAGTAACTTTATACATAATTAACTTATACCATGTACGTATATCAACTGTTAATTTGTAAAATAGGTTTATATGGAACTCAGAGAAAACAGTTTTAAAGTATGTCCTAGAAAATGAATGAGATCCAGAAAATAAGCGTAATATCCAGAAGGAAATGAGGACAAAAATGTCAATTGGGAGGCAGAATTAACAACTAGTGGGAACTAGAAAAGGTTGGCACAATGGGTGGGCCAAGCTTACCGGATCCCAACACATGCTTTTCTTATCAATCTAAATTCTTTCCTAATTATTGCTCAATTTTTATTTTATTTATGAAAGGTTGTATATATATAATAATATAAATTTTTTTATTTATCTTTCTAGTTATAAAATAAATACAAGCGTTAAAAGTAATAGAAAATGTGAAACGAAAAATTAGTAGATTACACATATCATTTTATGATAAATAAAAGAATGAAGAAAAAATAATAAAAAAAAAACTTTTCGTAAATTTAATGATTTTTTATACCACGATTTGAACAATAATCATCATGTTTAATCACATGCTATACAAACTAAATAATTTATAAAAATATATTTAGCACTACTTTATAATTTTGAATTTATAAATCTTTTAAATACGTTTAATAATATTCAGTTTTACATCTAGTATTGAACCGGAGTCTTTTTAGAAACCTTTTAAGGTGTTTGGTTCATGGAAGGGCGACGTCGGAGACGGGGAAGGGTGACGACAGTGCAGCCGGAGACGGGCGAAGGGAGACAACAGCGAACACGGAGACAATGAAGGACAACGGTTACGACGGTGGTGGAGGCCGACGATAGTGATGCCGATGATGGTTATGGCGCTGGTTGATTAGGGTGGTGATGACAGCAAGAGTGAAGTGCAGGTTGATGCGGTGAAGACTACAATTGATTGTTGGTTAGATAGGTTCTGATTTTGAAATCTCGAGTTTTAAAACATCACTCTTTACCTAAGAATTTTGAAATCATACAATTTATAGGATTTGAAATCCACATCCCTTTATTCTTATTTTCTACTAAAAAAAGAATTTCAAAGATTTAAAAACGCACTAAAAGTAGAATATGTTGGGAGGGTTATTTAAGATAAACCGAGACAAGTTGGAAAAACTTGACAAAAAAAAATCAAAAAGAAAATCAAAAGACAGCGGATTTGATTGCATTAATTAGCCGCTATGGAATAGAAACATAAAGAGAAAAGAAAAAAAATATAATTATGATAATTATAGAGACAGCGGGTGTACATCTATACAAACAAACACATATATCACTCTCTTTATAACAAGTCTTCAATCGGTCAATAATTCTACAGAGCAATCAGTAGACCCAGCAGGGTTTTCATTCTTTCTTCATTCAACAAGCAAAAAGTTTCAATTCAGTTGAATCAGATAGAGCAGGTATGAGGGAGATCATAAGCATACACATAGGTCAAGCTGGAATTCAAGTGGGTAATTCATGTTGGGAGCTCTACTGCCTCGAACATGGCATCCAGCCTGATGGCATGATGCCAAGGTCTGTCTGTCTATCTGTTTTTAACCTTCTATTTTCTCTTTCTTAATTACACCTCCCTTGTATCTATCTATCAATCTCTGCGAATTTTATGTTTATCTAATCTTCCGCAACTCTATCTAGTGTTTTTAGATTACCCCTTTTGTGTTTCTACTCTAAATATTAGTTTCTTTTTCCTTTTTGAAAGGGAAGAATGATTATGGTGATGGATTTGAATTCATTAGTGTGTGTGTGTGTGTGTGTGTTTTCAAACTTGGGATCCTACAGAAAGCCTAATTACTCAGCTAGTTCTTAACTTGAATAATTGGAGTTCATGGATTGGAGTTACGGAGTCCTTTTTCATATCTGTGATGATGGTCTTTGTATATGCTCACAATTCCATTTCAGAATAATTATTGTTGATGTTTTTAGTATTAATTGAGTATAGTCTTAACTTGAACTATTTGTGTTCATGGAATGGAGTCCTTTGTGGTGAACTCACAAATTCTTGGTGTGGAAGGTGTATAGATCTGGTTGGAATTTGTGTTTTTAGTTGTGAGTAGGTTGCCTAAAGCCTTCTTTTATTGCAAGGGTACTTCCATGATCTGTTTTATTGCTTCATTGATTGTAAAATTTGTACTAAACCGAAGAATCTTGTGTCATCATGTTCACTACCCAGATGACATTTTTGGCTAAAATTTAATAAATATGCAGTGATACAACGGTGGGGGTTGCACATGATGCATTCAACACGTTTTTTAGCGAGACCAGTGCAGGAAAGCATGTCCCAAGGGCTATATTTGTTGATCTTGAACCAACTGTCATTGATGAAGTGAGGACTGGGACCTACCGCCAGCTCTTCCACCCTGAACAGCTTATTTCAGGAAAAGAAGATGCTGCTAATAACTTTGCTAGGGGTCATTATACAGGTACTTATTAAATAACACTTAAAAATAAAAGATTACAAAGTTCTTATCTTTTTATCTTTGGACTTTGGTGTAATTTTGCTAATTCCTTATGCTTTCAGTGGGGAAGGAAATTGTTGATCTTTGCCTTGATCGAGTGAGAAAGTTAGCAGATAACTGTACCGGCTTGCAAGGCTTTTTAGTCTTCAATGCTGTTGGTGGAGGTACTGGTTCGGGTTTAGGATCCTTGCTTTTGGAACGCTTGTCTGTTGACTATGGAAAGAAGTCAAAACTCGGGTTCACCATCTACCCGTCTCCTCAGGTGATTATCTGATTATTACAGCTTCAAGTCACATTAACCAGTTTCTAGTGTTTGCTTAACCTAGTTTTTGATTATAACGATGTGAGTATGTGACTAATCGAACTAATAGCTGCAACAGAACTGTCTATCAAAGATTAGAGTAAAAATTGCTTTTATTTATATGGGAAATTTCACAGAACAGGAACCAAGTTTTAAAAATGTTCCACCATCACCCATAGGTTATTTCACATTGTGAAATAAAGGGGTGAGTGACCTTGGTGCAGTACTTTTCAAACTTGGTTACTATTATGTGAATCTTCCCCTTGTTTATACTCTTGCTTCATTAATTACTTACTTCTATAATTTGAATTTTTCCAGCACACATTCATCAAAAGCAATTTTATAACTTCTCCATAGGTGATTATCTGATTATTGCGACTTCAAGTTGCAGTAACCATTTTAAGTGTTTGGTTACTACTTTTGGTTATAACAATCTCTCTTTTCAACTGAATAATCAGTTTGATACTAGTCGCAACAGAACTGTGTATAGAAGAGTAGAGTGAAATTACTTTTAAACCCCCTGTTTCATTTATCACTTCCTTGCATAGCTAGAATTTTTCAGACACTCGACATCGTCAAAAGTGATTATTACAACTTCTCCTGAGGTGATTTTGTGATTATTATGGCATCAAGTCACAATAATCAGTGTATGTGTTTGGTTAATCTAACTTTGTGGTCTTTGTTTAATAATCAGTTTAATACCATCTGCAAAAGAACTAGTTAAGTAAAATTAAATTGATACCCTTAATCATATATCACTTTTCCTTAAATAATTAAAATTTGTCAAACACTTAGCACCATCAAAAGTGATTATTACAACTTCAAGCAGCTTTAGTGCAGTCAAACACCATCTGCTACACAATAAGCCTTTTATCTCAACTGGGGTCAGCTAAAAATGAGAGCTTGCTCGAGCTCTTTTCGAATCTTGGCTGACTGATTTGTTGGCTTGTAGGTGTCGACTGCAGTCGTTGAACCATACAACAGCGTTCTCTCTACACATTCTCTTTTAGAACATACAGATGTCGCAGTGCTATTGGATAATGAAGCCATTTATGACATCTGCAGGAGATCATTAGACATTGAGAGACCAACTTATACAAATTTAAATAGACTCATTTCTCAAATCATATCATCACTAACAACCTCTCTTCGTTTTGATGGTGCCATTAATGTCGATATTACAGAGTTCCAAACAAACCTTGTGCCATACCCTCGTATTCATTTTATGCTTTCCTCTTATGCCCCTGTGATCTCAGCTGAAAAAGCATACCATGAGCAGCTATCGGTGCCTGAAATTACAAATGCAGTGTTTGAACCTGCAAGCATGATGGCTAAATGTGACCCGAGGCATGGGAAATACATGGCCTGTTGCTTGATGTATCGTGGTGATGTTGTCCCTAAGGACGTTAATGCTGCTGTTGCTACCATTAAAACCAAGAGGACTGTTCAGTTTGTTGATTGGTAAGATATTTACATATATCCGCGTGTTTTTTTAACGAGATAAAACTAGTATCAGAACTCACATCCAAACACTCTAAATCTTTGTCGTTATTATCAAGATTTACTTGGAATATTCACATGATAGATATAAAACTTTTTTAAAATAAATAACAGGTGCCCAACTGGTTTCAAGTGCGGAATCAATTATCAACCACCAACAGTTGTACCAGGGGGCGATCTTGCCAAAGTACAGCGAGCTGTTTGCATGATCAGTAACAACACAGCAGTGGCAGAGGTGTTCTCGCGCATTGACCACAAGTTTGACCTCATGTATGCGAAACGGGCTTTTGTTCATTGGTATGTTGGTGAAGGCATGGAGGAAGGTGAGTTCTCAGAAGCCCGTGAAGATCTTGCAGCACTCGAGAAAGATTATGAGGAGGTTGGTGCTGAAGGAGTTGATGATGAAGGTGAAGGCGATGAAGATGAATATTAAGTTGCCTGGTTGTTACTTTAATTTGGTTATGTGGAGAAACTTCAGTTTGTGGATTAATTGTGCTTGTATTATTATTATTCTGCTATTGTTGAGCATAATATTTGATTATAAATTATAAGGTGTTCTTGTAGTGTGTATTCAAAGTGTATTATTCCACAATCAGAACGATGCTTATGAAAAAGTATAATATTTGTTTGTGGATGGTTCCTCTCTCATTTTAGTTGCTAACCTCAGGCTCAGATGAATGTACCCTCAAATACAAATACCAGATAATACCAAGTGTGCTAAGTTTTAATGACAAGAAAAATAAAATACAGACATTATTTAATTTTCCATTACCACCAATTTCTAAACATCTCTGCTATAAGACTAAAAAAACAATAAAATACAAATATAAAGATATCTTCTACAAAATGTAATTTACAATGGATCAAACGACCATTCTGTGATATTTCTAGGACAAAGACATGGGGGCAGTTGTTCATATTCGTCGATGTTCCATGATAATACACTTAAAACTTTTTATCAAACCGAGGCCTATTTAACCCCCTCAAACTACATTCCAATGTCTATCAGTGTAAACACACATCCTAATATTAATTATTACCTCTTCATTGCACACACCAATCTACAACACTTGAAAATACTCAAGCCTCCCATTTTAGTACAATATTTACAAGGATCGTGTTGTGAGAGTAGTTTGACCTGCACCAAGACAAATGATAGTTTCCGTAAAATCTTTTGGGAATACAAGGAGTTTTATTTGTCATTCACTACACAAGAGAACCAAAATTTTAAATAATATAGAATCAAGAGTAATACCACTTGACTGTTCTATGATTCACTGCCAAAATCTTCGAAACCTAAGTTTTCTGGTATGTCCACCCTCTTATTTTCCCCTGCAAGATGAAATTAATGTTAAATATACCATCTTTCAAATCAAGCAGAAAGTGGTTAACCATAAAAGATTGTACCTTGATGTTCTACGTTACTACTATGGGAGTCCAAGAAATTGTCCCTATTTGATGATAGATACCTAGGACTAGAGAAGCTATCTAGCATGTCTGAAGAGTAGGAACAAAATTAGTAATGGCTATATGTAGATATGGCAACATAGGTTGCTTGCATAACGGGTCAATACAAGTTCAGGTTGTATAGCGTCATTTTGTTTACAAGTCAATTCAGTTCACATTGACCCGCAAAAAGTTTTTTGTCCATTATCAAAAAGGTTCGGTAACTAGCCGTCAATCATTAATACAAATTAAAAAAATTATTACAAAAATAACGTAAATCTTTGAGTAACAACCCTTTTAGGAGGTTGTATGCATTGAAAATAGACATTGAACATACTTTCAACACATTTGAAATGCTCCCTTTTAACTAAACTCTTGGATAATGTATAAGGAGGTCACCCAACCATTCAGTTTTATTTTTGTCATCAAGGCCACCAAAACATGTATCCTGTTTCATTGACACCAAATTCAGCCAAAAACATTTGAATCAAGAAGATAACGTTCGACATTTTTTAAAAACGAAAACACATTTTATTACCTTTTCAATTCTGTGAAGTAAAATGATGATCAAACAGTCCAAAAACTAGATTACAGGATATGTTCATCATTTTGCATGTTTTAAGCTCGATTTGTCATCAACGAACTGGAGTAGCATGTAAAATGGTTTTAATTTGAATAGTAGGGCGGCATCCTTCTACATTATCTGTAAATATCTTGCTTTGACCCACTTTGAATAAAAACAGCTCAAATCGACCCGTTTACAAGTTACGGGTTGAAAATGCAGCATTTAGCTATATGTAGAAACCATGAGAGGAAGGAGACCGTACCAGAACTATTGGTGAAGTTGGGGGTGGAGACTGACAGACCATAGTTTTGAGAGATGGGACCCAATAAACCGAACAGAGAACCATCATTAAGGAGTGTTCCATTCAACTGGTGCGGGTCAGACTCCAGACAATTAAAAGATGAAACCGATGCATCATCGATTGTGGGGCATGTTTCCAAAACATTACCATCGGGTCCATACATAAACCTTGAATTCCCCAAATAATTGGATTCGGTTTTCACTGAGACGCCATTTGTTATTCCAACATTTGAGTTGTGTGCCAACAACATATTTGGTGGAACATCGATACTTCTGGGATGAGCAGAAAGATCGCCCGAGGGTATTGGCAGTCCACAATTGTTAAATCCTCTAGAGAAATTGGTCATGTTTTCTGTCTTTAATGCAATAGCAGTGTTTTCGGGTGCATAACATGTTGAGTTCTGATGCACTGGAAAAGAGCCCAGCCCAACTGATTAATAAGAAGTTATTAATCCTTTCATGTAATATTCCATCAAGTTAGTTTTCTTACGGTTCATCTCATTACCACTAGAGTATCTTTTTTTTTTTTGAACAGCAAAAGGTCCTAAAGCAAAGAGCTTCGGCATGGCCATCACCCCCGCTTAAGGACCAGGAAATTTTATTAAGCAAACACATCTAGCAAGATGCTAGAGAACAAGGTACAAAGAACAAGAATCACCGTAAAATACACATAAGACTAAACTGAAGTACATCAAAAACAAGAAGATGGAAAATAACACCACTCTACCACTAGAGTATCTTGTATTCAATAAAATTAAGAAGGCGTACAACATTGCATTTTAAGAGTGAAATCAGTTTCTAGTGTACAGGCATAGCAAAACTGATAACGAGCTTTTCTTATTATTCAGAGGTAAAATGATTAGTTTAGAAACTGCTTCTGACTATTAAGGGGTCATTGTAAATCCTTAAATAACCAGAATTTACCAAACACTAAACAACTCATTATCTGATTATCACAACTTCAAACTACAATAAACACTCTCCTGTAACCATTTTGTCACAATGGATTATCTTATTTTTCCTTTTCACATAATCACTTTTCAACATATATAAAATGAATCGATCTAGATATACAAGACTCTGACATCTCAAAGTCAATAAAAAAGGATGTGGTTTTTTCAAAATTGACGACGTTAAGTGAAATTAAACCTTAAAAACGCTTACTTGGTGGTATATGAGATCCATTAGACTTGGGATGGAAATTGACTCCAGTTGGGCCCAATTGCTGCATCAATGCAGCCTGCCTATCAAGCAATTTATTAAATTCCATTATTTGGTCTTTCACCATCAACCTCAAATGGTACCCCTTAAAAAATTCCTGATTTTGTTCTTCAAGCTTCTGCCACACTGGAAATAAAGAACAAAACATTATTGGATGTGAAATAAACACACATAACATATTAACATTAACATGAAAAAGTAGATAAAAACATTATAAATTACATACCGAGCTCTGTAAAGCTAGGCTCTATCTTCTCTTGCTGATAAAGAATATCTATAACTTGATTCTTAGTCATGTAATGTGGCAGACATTGTTCTATGAGATTTTGAACCTGAAAATAATGTGTTTCAAACTATTAAAAGCACAATAGTAATAATAAAAATAAAAGTTACATGTGCTAAAAATGTTACCATTTGTATATCTCCCGGAGATACGTTTCTGACATCTCCACCAGACATTTTCTTGACCCTCTAACCAAAGAAATGCTTGTAGAGAAACGTATGTCACCTGTCTTAAGAGTAATAAAAACGCCTTTATACAAACTTGTTTTAACAAATATCACAAGAGAAAAATGGTTTCACAAGAAATGTGTTTCTAGCTTCCTACATCCAAAACAGTTCAATCCTATTCTTCTTGACATTCTCAACAAGTTTAGTTTTGTACATATAAAATTAACTCTAGTCAGCTTTGAAGTCAAAATATGTGTCATTTCACTTGAAAGTCAAACATAGACCTCTTTCTGGATAGGGGGTAGTAATTAATTGTAGACAATAAATTGACATAATTTGGTTGGTCCTAGTTGATTCAAGACTTTGTGGGGTGGTGGAGAGAGGTGGTTTGGGGGAAAATTATTTGCAAAAAACAGGTCCCAACATGCTCTTTCAGAATTGCATTTTCCCTGGAAACTTGCAGATGATAATTTTAAGATGGGTTAGCCAAGCACTACTTTCTGATTATTTATGTTTTGCAAAAGGAATAATCAGATAATCTTTCTCAAATGCAATCACAAACACCCACTAGCTTCTACAAGTTAACAAGAACTATACAATTAAAAAGCATTTGTACTTTACAAGGGATGGGGGATAATTTGCATTAATTACACATTGAAATCAGTGCAGAAGCAGAAACCCTAAAAAATCAAATCATTCAATAAACAAACAGTCCACATAAAAGCAAATACACAAACTGAGTGATCAAGTAACATGAAATTGATTCTGAAATCAAGAAAACAAGAATAAAATTGAAGAAGCTTTTATTTTTAATCCAAGATTCGAAAACCCCACGAATTAATCGAAAGGATAAGACAATTCACAAATCGAAAAACCTTACAGAGACGATATACGGGCGTAGTAATTTGCTAGATGAAACAGATAACACACATCATAAGGAATCAAGATAGATAGCAAAAAAGAAAGAAAAAAACAAAAGAAAGAAAGAAAAGATTATTACCAGATAGATAAAGGTGAAGATGGAAGGAAAGGAAGAATCTTTAATGGAAGAGTGAGTGTTGTGTTAGTGTTGGTTGATTTGATTTGTGTTCCGAGTCCAGTCTAGTCTCGTCTCTTCTCTTCGCTGGTTAGACTGCGAGAAGAATATAAAGGAAGGTGGACACTGGGATCCACCTCAGACGAGACGGTGGATTTGGCTTTTATTTTTTCTTATTTTAATATTCGTTTCATATCGTTTTCTTTGATTCTTTGTGGGGTGTGTGTTTTAGTGTTTAAGATTCGTTGTTAAATAGGATTCTGTGATTGTTATGTTTTTATTTAAGATTTGATGTTTGTTTGTTTGGTTAATTAAATTCCTAGAATTTTTTATTTTTTTTGTTTGGTGGGAATTTTGTTGGAATATGGATTTGATCAATTTCTTTACATTTTCTTCATATGCTATATTTTAGAATTTCAAATAGCTATGAGTTGGAATTCAAAACATTCATAGGAATGCTGATTTCTTTTTCATTTGATCTTTGATACATATATTTGCTTCGACGAATGCTAGGGTTCATCGGTACATTTCCCTCCCAAGTAGCACAATAGATCCGGAATAGGTAAAAGTTCTTTCATATATTTGATATTTCCTTGGGTTTCTGGTTGGATTGATTTGTGGTCTACTAGTTCAATTATTGTCCACTAAGCATTGTTTTAATTCATTGATTCAACTTCTTGGGTTAACATAAATAATACAATAAAAGAGATGAACATTTGTTCAAGTTTGTGTTATTTGTTTTTAAAAAAAAGGTAATTTTGTCGCTGTAACCTACAATCCAATTCATTTTAATTAATTTACCAGTCAAACGGATTACCATTTTTGTAAATTCCAATTCCTCTAAATTAGATTATTTAGTCAAATTTTAATTCCTGTTAAACGATTACGGACATGTTGTTTTTAAAGTATTTAAAATTATTTATCTCAATGTCTGCTTTGGTATAGATTATAGGTGAAATATATTGTCTCGGGTACACTTTATAGTTAGGAAAAATGTATCTATTGCTGGCAACATTACATATGGGATGCACACTCACACACATTGTAAATAAAGGAGAAAGCGTAAATATTAAATGAGAAAAATCATTTATTAATATGTGTAAGCGTGAAACGCAAATGTAAGGTACTACCAATAGCACTCCATATTTCTCCTCATGTTTATAGGGCGTTTTAAATAAGAACATCTAATTCTGCATGAATCAAAAGAAGTGTATCAATAGACAACACATACATTAGGAGTTATAAGGGATTAGAGACCGTAGTAGGGTTTGGAGTTATAAAGGGACGGTTATTTTGTATATGGTGATAGGAGGATTGGAGGATCTGTTGGATGTGATATGGGTTTTCAAACCCTTTGTGCCTTTGAGTTCTTTGTGTAGTAGTTGTAGTGAGGAAGATCCTATGTGGGGCAACTGTGAGGGTACAATAGGAAGGTGGTTTGTGTGTTCTGGAAAGAATAATTGAGCTTTTTTCCTAAGAAGGGGTAGTAAACCCATTTGAGCCCTAGAGTTAGATAGATGATCATAAGCTTCCTCTTTTTATAATGAACATCTCTATCTGTGGGATCCAAATGGATGGGTTGGGTGTGTTTTGATTTTTTCTACTTCATTGTTTTCTGATTAGTTTTGACCGGATTATCTACATTGCTCTTTCTACATCAATGTTTGATCTTAGTAATCAGGTTGTGGAAAGAAGTAAACAATTTGGTAGCAGTATTATTGGCCAGGTACATGAGATGTGCCGGTGACAATCAGGATGTTGAGTAAGTGGTGGTGTTTGAATCAATGGAATTTAACACACAAAACAAATGGAAGATGCAGATCATTAGTTTGAGGGGCTGATCACAAAGGAGTTGTCTGTGGATATTGTGGATGGATAATTCGAGAAATGATCAGAGGAGGAAATCTACGTATATGTGACTGAATAAGGTTGAAGAAATTTAAGAAGATGGATGAGCATTCTCATTAAGTGACAATTGTTTTTAAAGTATCATTGAGGGTTAAGCTCTAGGTGATCCAAAGTGTATGTATTGTCTCTTGATCTTGTTGAGTCTGAGTTAGAGGTATTACCTTCATGTGAGTCAATTTGATTATGATGTTACAAGTACTGAATTTGGAATTCTTAATAAATCAAATATTCTGATGTTACGCCCTAAATTATAAAACTAATATTTATATATAAAATACCCCTTTTCAATATTTACATACGTAATTTCAAAAGAAAAGTGGAAGCATACTGTATTTAAAACCGTGTTTGTTCAAAAGATATACACATGTGCATGACTGAAACATATTGCAGTAATTATACATATTACACCAACGAGGTGTTAAAGTTTTCAAAAGTTTTATAGAACAAGGGTCAAACAGGAGCTTTGCCCTTATCTTCGTTGCGTACTGCAAAAAACATTTTAAAATAGTATCTGATAAGCAACGAGAGCTTAGTGAGTATGCCAATCTGTAAATCATATAAACACATGTATAAGATCACATAGAGATATCACACGTATAATAGGTAATCAACGCTAGCCTCTGGTTCTAGACCCAGTACAACAATCATAGGTCACAGTATTGTACCATATTTGAGCCCTACTGCACATAGCAGTATGCTATTCAACACATATGAAAAATACATGTATAATATTCCAGTATGATAACACACATGCTGTAGAGATGAAGAATAGTCTAGTAAACTCACCTTATAATCAGTAAGGTCTTATAACAGTCCAATGACGATTATAATTCAACAAACACGCCAACGACTAATTTCTACAGGTAATATACCAATAATATGTTAAACACGTAATACTACTGAATAGCTGAAAACTGGACAGTGCATAGGCACGCCCGTACCCTTTCATAGGCACACCCGTGCCTTTCCTTTCAAGTATGGTTGTGTCTTTCTCAGACATTGGCGTACCTATCCTTAAACACGCTCGTACCTTTACCAGGTACGTCTGTGCTTGTGCCCCAAAGCACGGGGTGTACCATAAGAACTAGGGTTTGCCATGGGGCGATAGGCACGCCCGTACCCTCCTTGGTTACGCCCATGCCTACCCTTAGTCTGCTGCAGAACGACTACCATAACAAGTACTCTCACTGCAATATTGAAGAACATTCTAGTAGATTTTTAACATCATAGGGGTGTTTTCCTACGCCCCAAATAGCTTATAACATCAAAACAACCAACAAGAAACATAATTACCTATTCTAAACTATGATTCAACCATTTGAACCATATTGACCAACTTGAACTTGAAAACAACTAAACTAATCATACCTTGAGCTATGTGTGGTTGATTGATGATTATAGATGCTTGATTACACTGATTTCTTGATCAAAATCGAAAGAGAAGATTGGGAAGCATTACTTGCACGTATGTATGTATGTGTGTATGAATGAGTCTGCGTGCTTTCAAGGTGTTTAAACAAGAACTGCATACATATCTACAAGTATGACCTAAATGCAGAAATGGTCCCTTAACTAATTAACTTTTATTTTGGTGATTATAGCCCCTCTAGTTTTATAAACACCTCTAATCACATATAGGCAACTCATAATATGTGTATCACTTATTTAATTAAGGAATAATCGAACCTTGGGTGTTACATCTGATGTTCAAAAAAAGTAGAAGTGTATCAATGATTAAGATTTTTATCATAATTTTGCAATTAGGTTGAAACTTCATGGGATAACTAAAATTAAAAGATAGAAAAGATATTTAATCATCCACATCATTATCCCTTTTTCACATACATTCTCTCTTTAATCTCATTCCTATCTATATCTCTTTTCCAAGTTCTCGAATTAACTATCTCTTTGGCATATTTATTTTACCATCCCCCATTATCTCTTAATGAGAGAGAAAGAAAGAGAGAAAGAGAGTCTCACGTCTCTTCTCTTTCTATCAACCATATACCACCACTACCTCATCGATGAAAATTACGCACAAAACAATGCTCAATAAGAAATATTATAGAAATGTTTTAACAAATATTGTAAGTTCTTATTTCCACTTGCATTTGACTACATTCCATGTAAATAAATAATAGAATAGAGTAGAATAGGGTCATGGGCTCATGCCTAGTACACAATAACAAAGTGGAGCTTTACCAGCGTACACACACGCACACACTTATATATATATATATATATATATATATAATATTTATACGCTAATACGCTTTGCGGGTTGAAAGGTAATGAAGATGAAGCATTAAAGCCGGAACAAAAGTATTAGAAAAGGAGAGATGGTAATCCTATTGTAAAAAGCCCGACATTAAGGACGCGAACTTCGAGTAGCAATTTAGACCCAAACAAGATGAAGACCAGTTTCACATAATGATTTGGTAACTATTGTGTTTTGGCAACATCTCTATATTCTACATTTGCAATAAATAGTATGATGACATTAGCTAGAGGTGGCATGTATAGTGCCGAGGCACCACCGCAGTTAGGAATTAGGATCAGAGTACGCAATAAGCTTATATTTGGATGATGAAGAAGGTTGAATTCTAAACCTATAACGTCCCAATTTTTTTACTAAAACAATATAGGTATATATATCATCATAATGCAATTAATATAATTCAACCATACAAAATCTTTAATTTCATTAAGTCTAATTCGAATACTTAAAAATCGTTTGAGTTGCCAGAAACTAAGTAATAAATGTTTTTAATCAAAATCTTTCACGCTGCTGCCGTTGCTGTTATGCCGAAGCTTTGCCCTTATCTTTACCCAACGATCCTGAAAAATATAAGTCAACAACAGGTAAGCACAAAGCTTAGTTAATCAACATCGCACTTACAATTTATAGCGGATAACACATACTGTAACATTTTACATGCTACAGTTGGGCCCCACCCTTGTTGCACATATCGGGTCCCACCTGTTTGATGCCTAATTCGGGCCCCACCTGCTATGACACATTACATGCCCCACCTTCGGATGATGTCATCTTCTCCCAACTAGCCACCCAAGCTTGGTTTGTTCACACATTCACAAATTAATAGTAGTTAACACATAAAAGGTTAACTATCACAGTTATACATAGACTTATGCACAATACACATATACACCGCGAGTACATATCACAATATAACGAGTAACGTAGTGTAAATTTACATGATCGCAACTTAGGTAAATCAACTATCACTTATCGAGTATCTCGAAGTTTCACGCTTACCGGCACACACCTACAATTTAGGTTCCTTAAACACATTAGTTGCTAATTAAGGTTAAACTCATGGTTACATGATTTGCAACTACTCCCTTAAGTCCAATTTGCGATCTAACTAAGATATGAGTTGCGATTCTGATTCTCATTTCTCATGTCTCCTGAATTACGATCGGGGATAGGGTGAATTACGATTCTCTCATATACATGTACAATATACGATTGAAGAATTGCGTTCTTTAATTTATGATCCCAATATTAGGCCCAATTTTCGATTCCAATATTTGGCCCAATTTTCTATTCCAATTAGGCTAGTTTTCGATTCCAATTCATCTTTACGATTTGCGATCCTAAAGTGGTTTCTAATTCTAAATTTTACAATTCAATTTACGGTTCCCATACTTGGTGCCTAATTTACGATTCCGTGAAGGCTTTTCAATTTACCAATTTGCGATTCGGCCAAAGGCCTAATTATGATATACATATGCGATTTGACCTGTTCTCTAATTTACGATTCGATCTTTGTAGAGGTTTGCGATTCAAGGAATCTCACGTAGAGACTCAACTTACTTTTCAATTCAGCCTAGACTAAGTTTTCGATTTACTGACTATCTGGTGATTTACGATTCAAGCCCACAGACAAGAACATTTGCGATTGCAGTATTACAGTCGATACCTTAGTGAATTCAATCTCGATTAAATCTTAATCATTCAAATGGTACCTGGTTTACCTATTAGACTAAAGCTTTTATTACAATCAATACATAGGCATTAACATTTACAATTATCCACCAAACAAACTTTATATATACTTGTCTAGACATTCTAATCATGCATCATAATTATAGTACGTATATCCTGAGATATAAGATTGTTAATTAAGAAGTTCGTAGATGTGTAAAAATTAATCACTTGCATAATGCTTTACAGTTTACACATTAATTACTGCAAACTTGCATAATGCATTTAAAATATTTTTATGTATCTATGAGTTACTTGATATATCATTATATCGCTTTAGAATTAAATTTTCTAAAAACTTACATAATTATACTAATAAGATGCATAGATCTACAGGGGAGGGTTCAAACGAGAACTGTTTTTCATACGAGAACTGCGAGAACCAATCTTGGCCGTTCATTTTGGATAATGGAATTCATGGATGAAGAGCGTGGGTGGGCAATCCAATTGAAGGAGGGGGAATTTGACGGCTAAGATTGATTCTCGCAGTTCTCGTACGAAAAACAGTTCTCGTTTGAACTTTATTTCCCTATATCTATATCTATACTACTATATAAACTATTTAATATTCTCCCTCCTCCTTAACTTTAAGAGTTCTTAAAATTCAATTAAGACAAAATCTTAACCTTTCATTTTATCTAAATTAATATCATCCATTCAAACTTTAATCATTTCACACTCTTTCTCCTAATTTACTTTAACTTTTTATCCATTTAAAATATATTCTCCCACTAACAAATTCTCACACATAAACACAACTATTCACTCACATCAACATAATTTCCTAAATCTTATTAACTTCTCTTTTCTTATTTCATAAAATGAAAAAAAGGACATGTTGCTGAAGAAACTTTTTCGTAATATTGAATCGTGCGAATAACATATCATTATATTCTTGAAAGCGACATGTTACAAAATAGTAACTATTTGTCGCCGTAGCATTATACCGGTACGATACTATTAATTACAAATTTAGTGATATCATAAACGCATATGATGAAATTTTTTAGCTATTACCTTTTGCTTAATTGTATATATAATACACGAAATTAACTTGTTAGTTTGAGTTAATTTATGTAGATTTGGTAAAGCAAAGATAACTAGAAAAAAAAAGTAATGGACATTTTAATACAAGTTAAATTGATTTATATTGATCCACTAACATTGATGTTCATTTATATTTTATAACCAATAATGTTTTAAATATGAAATATATATATCTTTTAATATATATATATATAAGACTAATATGTATCAAATTTATTGAACGATTATATCCCTTCATTTAATAAAATAAATTTAACTACTTAATCTTGATCATCCATTTAATCAAATTTTGAATTGCAATTTTGACTTTTTTTAGTCAAAATTGAATTCAAATTATTAGGAGAATTTCATATATGTCATTCTTAAACTTTAAAATATGATTTTTTATCACCTTGATTTACAAATATCATATTTACTCTTTATAAAGTATTAAAATATCATGCTTAACTAAATTATTAATTATCATTATAAAATTCTTTTATAATAATTTTAAACCTTTTTAACTAATATAATGACCAACAGATTGTACAATAAATATGATCATGTCTTTTATAATAATTTCACGTCTATGTTTCCATCACTAGTCTGGGTATTGACGCTATTTGTCGTCGTTTTTTAATTCTCATTTCTTTTGTGTTTTATAATTATTTAATATTTTTTTATTAATATTTAATACTATCATTTTTAAACAACACATGTATCACACGGACATCTAATCTAATGTGCGTGTGTGTGTGTGTGTGTGTATATATATATATAGGGGAGGGTTAATGCGAAAAGTGTTTTATTTGCGAAAAGTGCGAGAAGCAATTTCAGCCACCGATTGGTTTTTGATCTTATGGCTCATATTAATCATAATTAATATTTTTATTTAATTCAAAAGGGTATATTAGTAAACAAAAATATTTTCTCTCTCATCTCTCTAATTAATTTTTCTCTCTCTAATTAATTTTTTTAGATTTTGTTTAATTTTTTGTTTTTATTATTTTCCAAATTAATCATTTTTTCAGAAATTTCTTTATATATTCGAATGTTCATTAATGAATCATAATATTTTGGTAGGATTTTTTTTATCTTTTATTACTAAAACTTACAATTAATATTTGTTTTCAACCATGAACGAAAATAAATAATTTACGTTGTTTGTTCAACAAAGAACAAGTGAACAACTTAAAAACAAATAAAAAGAGCTTAAGAATCTGAGTTTAAACAATGATCTAAATAACCTAAAGACACACAAACAAGTTTTGTTCAACAGTAAACAAACTCATCACTAGTAAACAACAAACACTAAACAAAATCAAAATCTATTCACGTACTAATAAACAACAAACATCAAACTGTTATATTAACCCAAATTTTCATTTTCAATAATGAACAATAGAAACAAAACTAAAATCAATTCACTAATAAACAACAAATATTGAACATCGGAACTTTTCTTGTTCGATTATGAACAATTTAAACAAAACTAATAAATCAATGACCAGTCATCGGCCGGAACCTGATTCACAAAGCAGATATCGGAAGAGATGGCGTTGGAGGTCGGAGAGAATAAGACGATACCGGATCTAGAATTTGGTGGCACTGGTGTCGCTCGATTCACATAAGAAACGGTTTTGTCGCCACCGCCGCCACCATAATACCGACACCTCCTCTTGAATAGTCGGCCTCCGTCGCTTGCTCCATAAACCATCAACATCATCTCCGGCAGATCCCCGTCGCAAAACGCATGAACCCTCTCCATTGCAAAGCTACCATTGAATATCGGCACGGTCGCTTCCACCCCGTCAAAAAACTACTTCTTGCAAACAAATAACCGGCTACCACATCTTTTTTTTCTTTTCTCTAAACCTTCACTTGCAGGCGAAAAAAAGGAAGCAAGGGAAGATGGGGGCTGGAGGTAGTTGGCAGCTCTAGGGAATCGGGGAGGCATTTCCAAATTTAAAGAAGGTATAAATGAATTGCTTAAATAATGGGATTAGGTTTGAGTTAAAATTACCTTTCTCTCCTTTTAGTGTTAATTATTTTTCCTTTTAATTGAATCTTAATTACTAAAATGTCATAAATCATCTTAACCATTGATTAGATTATCTAAGGGTTTAAAACGCTTCTCGCACTTTTCGCAAATAGGAAGCTTTTCGCATGAACCTCTCCCTCTCTCTCTATATATAGTTAAATAAAAGGATTATATATATGTTTTAGTATAGCGCAAATTAATCAGTGTACAAAGCATTAACTTACAGAGTCATGAGTCATGCTAACCATTTTGATGCGTAAGGAAAGAAGGTCGGTTGGAGTGAGTGAGTGAGTAGCTTAGATTTCATTTTATGTTGTGATGTGCCTTTAATGTGTTGGGCCTACGTTAATTAAGTAAGGCTCGCCTGGGCTCAATCTACACTACACTACACTACATCCTTCAATTGGATGGGCTTAACCAATGTACGTTAGTGGATTAAGTAAGGCATCTCATAGCTTCTAACACCTTCACTTCACATGAGCTTTCTATTTTTCAAATATAGTTAAAACTACACCCATTTCCATATTTTCCTTCTTCTCTTCCTCAGGAGATAGATAAAAGTGAGTGGTACTTTTCAAGAAGAAATTACCAAGAGCACCATTTAGACCCAAAATTCATTTGAGACATCTAAGAGTCAAGAAAGTACCAATTCAATGTGTCAAATGCCTTTTCAAAATTCATTTTCCAGATCATGGTCTTTTTCTTTGTTCGTTTAACCCACCCATTCAGCTCATTAACCACTAGACACCCGTCTTATATGCTATGATTTTTGATGAAAGTGGTTTGCTCCTTTCCAATCACCGAATCTATAACTCCTTCGATTCTTTTCCAGAGAATCTTTGCAATAATCTCGTAAAAACAGCTTATCAAGCTGATGGGTTTATAACCGACCATCAAAAGAGGAATTCCCTCATTGATCTAGCGAAGAGGCCGTAGACACCAAAGTACCTATTGCCCAAGAATTTTCCAAAACCGTTTGATAAAGGCAAAAGAAAAGCCATATCGGCCCTGCGCTTTATCATCACCGCAACTTCACACTGTCATTCTGATTTTTGCAAATAAGATGGCTTTCTAAATCGAAAGGTGCAACGTCAAGTTCTTCGAGACAAATGCTTAAAGAGTGTTTTGTTTGGAATCCTGCGTAACCTCGATTTGGTAACAAGACAAAGATGTTATTAAAAACAACTCGGATTAAACTAACATAACACCTTTAGAAAACATACTTGTACTCATTTCAATAATTCTTCCAAGTAATTTAATTAATACATTAACCTATTAATTGATTAATAAAATCCAACCAATAAAAAATGCAGAAATGATTTCTCTAAGTAATTGGGCAGAACATCTGTGACAGCATCGGAAGATCCCAATAACAAGTACTCTCACTGCAATCTTGAAGAACATTCTCCCAGTACTCATTCACACCATTCATGGCGTATAATGATGCAGATATCTGTCTTTCCACCTTCATCCTCTCGAAATCGCTAGTGCTGACGCAATCTTGATCACCCTTTTTTGCGATCGACCCGAAATCAAAACCTTCAAATTCATCACCAATATTCAATTGCTGATCAGCCTGTTGTAGCTTGTAACAAGATACACCACCAATTTCACCACCGGAGATACAGTTTGTCAAATCTGGCTTATACCCATCATCAAACACCCTAATTCCTTGATACCCAGGTGAAAAGGTTTCCGTCTTGATATTGTGGGGTTGTACCGTACAAGTCTTTGATGCGTGATCCGGTGAGCTTATTTGGGTGTTGGTGTTGGTGTTGGTTTTGGGTTTGGGTTTGGTGATGGGGTTTTGTTTAAGGTATTTCTTGTGGTTGAGTAAGTTTCTGATTTTGAGAGAGAGTGCAGAGTTTATGGGTACATGATGGATAAAATTGGTTCGGGCATTGGCACCGCGGAGCAAGTAGGCTGCCTCGTCATAAGCCCTAGCAGCCTCCTCCGCAGTATCAAAAGTCCCGAGCCACATCCGGATCTTCTGGGTAGTGTTCTTGATTTCTGCCACCCATTTTCCGGATGGCCGTTGTCTAACACCAACAAACTTAGTTTGGTTCGAGTTTCGACTTTTCTTGGCTAATGATGATAAAGATGAAGAAGAAGATGATGATGATGAAAAGACATATTTGGTTTGGAAGTTCAATTCCATTTTTGTGTGTAAACAAATTTATTTTGTGGGTTTGACTTATTTGTGATGGATAGATTGGGTGTTTAAATAGGGGTTTTAAGTTTGTGGGGAGGTTGTCATGTTGTTGATGGAAGCTTATGGAGGTTTGAATTGTTTTTTGGATGGTTGTTAATGTTTGACTGATATAACAAAGAAGCAAAGTTTTTGAATTAGGAGTGGGTACTATGTCATTAACATTATCAATCATTCATACTTATCTACATGCTATTAGACTTGCAAAAATAACTTATTATAAAAGTAGATTTAATTTTAACTTGATTTATAATTAAAACAAGACCAAAATAAAAACATAAAATCTAGAAAAATCAAAACTCAAAGTTTTTGCAATGAAATTTGTCATAGCGTTTGGTCCTTTACTAACTTTTTCAACCATATATAAGACATGCCCTCTATCTTTAAATAGATCAAAAGTCATAGTCGATTTAAGTCAAGTTCTTTCCTGTATGTGTTCTCACTCGTCATTCCACAACTAACTTTTGTATACATTCTTCGTCAAACTAGTTAATGCACTCCTAACTAGAGATGTAAAGGTCTTTAATCAATCTTTTATAGTTTTATATCGCTAAATTCACCGATAACTAGAGATACAAACATCGTCCATGAATCTTTTATGAAAAGTTTAATTGAAGACAAGAATATTGAGATTAAAACAAAAGTAAAAACAAAATAATGAAGGCATATAGAGCGAAAGTGATTGGATGTTGTTGTCAAATGAATGCTAAGAGCCTCCTCATCTCCCAATCCGTTGGCCAACTTAAGAAACCTAAGTTGCCATCACGAAGGCCTGCTGCTGTTATTGACTCCCACTCCTTTCATTTTTGCTTTTTTTTTTTTGTTTTTTTAAATTTATTAATATAAATCATATAAATCCAATTCCATTTATTATAAAAGATAGTAGTCTATGGATAGAGACCAATACCAACTGCTTGGGGACAAAAAACGCCTTTTGCTCCAACATAAATAAATATGCGTTTTTGTAATTAATATATATATATATATATATATATATATATATATATATAATATTCAAAAAAAATATATATATAAAATTAAAAAATAA
>JAUEJL010011777.1:0-22134 GCA_032274825.1 Drosophyllum lusitanicum | reverse complement strand
GTGCGCCTTGTAGATGTGCCTCGCTTCAATGTCAAAAAAGCCCAGCCCTTTGAGCTTCTGCGCTTCAGGGCCTTAGGCGCGCCTCAGGCGCGCTTTTTACAACTATGGATCTACGGGGATAAATTATGAAGGCTGAACTCTATTTGCTTGTGAACAAAACACCTATGTCTCAACGTCTCTACCTTGCTTAGATGTGTATGGACGGAGCTGTCCTGAACTGTACACTAACCTTTTAATTAAGCACCCTCATGCTACTTGGCTTCAATTTCGGGATAAACTCGTGACCCGATTTAGTGGACTAAGTTCCGTAATGCCCACGAGGCGCTAGGCTCTCTATTTCACGATGGGGACATCGAGGATTACATCAAAGAGTTTGAGGCTCTCTCCGCCTTGATTCCCGATCAGTCTGAGGAACAATCCATCGGTATGTTTTTGCGTGGTCTGAAGAACGAGGTACGTAACTGGGTACGGGCTTTGAACCCCTCATCATGTGACCAGGCCATGGAATTTGCCCGTCACGTTTGCCTCGCCACCAGCACAACTTCCAATCACTCCACGAAGTCTAAGTCAGCAACCGGTAATACCGGATCTTCCTCTCACACTTCAGACCGGAAAGGATATACTAAGCCTGTGCAGCCCACCTGCTATGCTAAGCCCAATTTCTTTGCCAGCCCAACCTCCACTAAAGCCCAACCTACCCAATCTTCTCCCACTTGGCATTTAACCAATACGGAGTGGGAAGATAGACGTCGGCACGGCCTCTGTTTTGGTTGTGGGCAGAAATACACTCCCAGCACAAGTGCTCCGCCGAGCAACTCTAGATTATGCTTTTGGCTGACGGGGAAGAGGTTGACGACGACGGTGAAATACGATTGGCTGAGGTAGCTGAAATTGAAGAAATTCTAACCGAAGGGGAATGCCAATCTCTGGAACCGACCACACCAGGTAACAACCCATCACTTTCAAACCTCAACACATTAAAGCTTACGAGGGAAATCAGTGGGTTGTCGGGCGCTAATTTTAGTGGACAATGGAGCCACACATAATTATATTTCGAAAAAGCTTGTTAAGGCCTTGGGGATGCAGATGATTCCGATTGGCAACTTGGGAATTCGATTAGGTGATGGTAAAAGAGTCTGGGTTACCGATCAGTGTCGGGGAATTACTCTTCGTTTGGGGTCATTCGATTGCACCGTTGATGCTTTGGTTTACGACCCTGGGCCACTTGATTTAATCTTGGGTATAGCATGGCTTAAACACCTTGGGGATGTGGTATTTAACCGGCAAACACACGAAATTAAATTCTAGCAGCATGGTTCACCGGTGACTCTTAAAGGCATCAACTCACCCTTGTCACATCAAGCCTCACTTCGAGATTGCATAGATGGAATATTCGTATACCTTTCCGTGGATATCGGGAATTCCCTCCGATTAGAACCACATTAGCAGAAGCAAGTTGATGACCTAGTGTACCGGTTTGCGGCTCTTTTTCAAGAACCACATGGGCTGCCCCCAACCAGAGCCATAGAGCACACCAACAATCTATATGCTGGACAAGGGCTGGTTTGTGTTCGCCCTTATCGATATCCTCATGTTTACAAGGACGAAATCCAGAGACAAGTGGTTGAAATGTTGACTTTAGGTGTAATTCGGGTTAGCCAAAGTGCCTTCTCTAGTCCCGTGATCCTAGTAAAAAAGAAAGACTCCTCGTGGCGACTATGCATAGACTACAGGGCACTAAATAAAGTAACTATACCAGATAAGTACCTGATCCCAGTTGTCGAAGAACTTCTGGATGAACTTCGTGGATCGAAATTCTTTTCCAAAATCGATCTCAAATCCGATTTTTACCATGTTCTAGTACGCGAATCGGATGTCGAGAAAACAGCGTTCCGAACCCATGATGGGCACTATGAATTCCTTGTTATGCCTTTTGGCTTAACTAACGCTCCAGCCACCTTCCAAGCATTGATGAATAAGATTTTTAGGCCTTTGCTTCATAATGGGGTGCTCGTGTTCTTCGATGATATACTTGTGTATAGCCCAACATGGGAACACCATGTTCAACTGCTGCAATCTGTGTTGCAACTTCTACAACACCACCAGCTGGTTGTTAACAAGAAAAAGAGCCATTTTGGCATTCAATCTGTCGAATATTTGGGACATGTGATCGATAAAGAGGTCGTATCAATGGACCCGGCCAAGGTTAACTTGATTACACAGTGGGCAGTTCCAACTAACACCAAGGGGTTTCGAGGATTCCTCAGGATCACGAGATACTACCGGAAGTTTATTAAAGGATACGGGAAAATTGCCCAACCCCTCACAGAGTTGACAAAGAAAGATAATTTCAGTTGGGGACCCAAAACACAAGCTGCTTTCGACGAATCGAATCGAGTGCGATGCCTCGGGAAGGGGAATAGGAGCTGTTTTGATGCTAGAAAGACGACCCATTTCTTTCTTTAGCAAGGCCTTCGCTGAAAAGTCCCTGTCCAAGTTGGCCTATGAGAAAGAGATCATAGCCTTGGCTCTCTCAATTCAACATAGGAGGCCCCATCTCTTGGGTCGGCAATTTACAGTATTTACCGATCAAAGGAGTCTAAAAGATTTACTTGAGCAGCGGATAACAACAACAGACCAGCATAACTTGTTGGCAAAGTTAAAGGTACAACTTTTCAATCTCCTACAAACTGGGTTGAGAAAACCGAGCTGCAGATGCTCTATCTCGAGACCCACAATTGCAAAAGATTATCAATGATTTATCATCCCAAACCCATCTCCACCATCACTTTTTCTTACAAGGTGATCGCTTATATTACAAACACCGGTTAGTCCTGCCATCCCCATGGATACCCAAACTTCTAAAAGAATTTCACTACACCCCAGAGGGAGGTCGTTCGAGTTTCTTTCGAACCTACAAACGGTTGGCTGCTCACGTCTATTGGATTGGTATGACAAAGAGTGTAGGGCAGTTTGTCCAGCGATGTGATGTTTGTCAGCGTTACAAGTCCTCAACCGTTGCCCCGGCAGGTCTCCTTCAGCCTCACCCGTTCCTGTGGCTGTGGGAGGATATCTCTATGGACTTTGTCACCGGCCTTCCCAAATCGGGTAGAAATGATGCAGTTTTGGTAGTGGTTGATCAGTTATCTAAATATTGTCATTTTATTCCTCTTAGCTGGGGTCTTTCTCAAAGAGGTTATCCGATTACATGGTATCCCTAGATCAATACCGAGTGACCGTGACCCTCTCTTCCTAAGCACCTTTTGGCAGGAGATATTTACAATGCAGGGGAGTACATTAAAGTTTAGTTCAACTTATCACCCCGAGACTCACGGGCAAACAGAAGTTGTCAATCGAAGCCTTGAGACTTATTTACGGTGCTTTGCGACCGATCAGCCTAAATCATGGTCCCATTGGCTTCCTTGGGCAGAGTTCTAGAATAACACAACTTAACACGTCTCTACCAACACAACTCCCTTCGAGATCGTATATGGACGTACCCCTCCAACACTGTTCCGTTACATTCCGGGTGAAATACGTTGTGAAGCTATCCAACTAGAGCTTGCTGACAGAGATGAGGCCCTACAACAGCTTAAGTTCCATCTGGCCAGAGCCCAGTCGCTAATGAAAACTACAGCAGACAAACACCGGAGGGACGTCCAATTCGAGGTAGGGGAATGGGTCTTTCTCAAACTCCGTCCTCATCAGCAGCAATCCGTTATTCGTCACATACCAGAAATTGGCAGCACGCTTCTATGGGTCCAACTCCCAGATTCATCCAGGGTCCACCCCGTCTTCCATGTATTCCTCCTTAAACGTGCAGTGGGACCGGTTGCTTATCGGCTACAACTCCCAGATTCATCCAGGGTCCACCCCGTCTTCCATGTATTCCTCCTTAAACGTGCAGTGGGAAATTCACCAGTCGACTCCGAACTTCCCCAAGAGTTCTCCATCAATCCTATCGCTGATCATACCCCTGACAATTGCCTGGCCACTAGAGTTGTTACTAAGAATGGCACCCAGCTTGGACAATGGCTCATCCAGTGGCACTCAGGTACAAGAGAAGAATTCACTTTGGAAAACGCTTTTGACATCCAACTCCAGTTTCCTTCATTCAAGATTTCCAGCTTGAGGACAAGCTAGTTCTTCAAGGGGCGACTATTGATAGAGATCCGCCCGGATCCATCTTAGATGAAGAGCAACCCAACAGGCCCAGACCATGGATCGTATACAAGAGGAGGCCCAGACAACGTGTTTTGAGGAGAGGAGAGCATGATGTATTGTTATTCTTTCTTCTAGATTGTATTCGGCATTTTGCTTGGGCAGGAAGTCTCCATTACTGGAGCTTCTTGATCTTCACTCCCTGATTATCAATACAACTTCACCTTTAGCCTGTTTCATTTTACTTTTGATTGTCCAATGTCCATTAGTTTTGCCAAAGTTGAAGCAAACCGAGCAAAATCACTTATGATATGACAAGTGTGCCATGACTAACATCTATCCTCCAATTTGAGTAGTACTAGAAATATTTGGCTTTTAAAATTATTATGTTTACTCCTATAGTCCCATTGGGTATACTATCTACATAGGGTTCTCCACCAAGACATTACCCATTCTTAATATTGTGAAACAAGTATTACTTGTGTAGTTTCAAGTTTCAACCCATTTACTTATAAATGGTTGATTCAGATTACGTATTATCTCTTAACAGGTCAAACACATAGCATCAGAAAAATTAGTTACAATGAAATGGGTCAAACAGTGTCAAAAGTCGCCCAAAGTGTATTTTAGTGCATAAAACCTCTTAAATCATTTTATTCAAAAAATCAGATTATTTTTAAAATCATATATTTTCTATACTCATATCTGACTCTAATTATTTGAGAAAAGTTTTAACTTTTTAGACAAGGAGTGTTTAGTTTGGGTCAGTTCAACCATAGCTGGCCAGACCCATTTAACCAATCCACCTGACCCGCCCATTTTGCCACCTTTATTTATACGTTACTAAGGACATGTCATTCTTAACTTTTAACAGGGTAATCTAGCTGGTTGTCCAAGAGAACCTTGGCATGATATGCATAGTAAGATTGATGGTCCAGCAGCATATGATGTCATGACCAACTTTGAGGAGCGATGGCTAAAGGCTTCAAAACCTCATGGTTTAAAGAAACTTAAAACTTCATATGATGATGCTTTGCTCCGAATAGAAAGGGTGCCAGAAATTTTGGGTGTGAATGATCAACCTTGCCTTAATGACCAGGATCCTGAAGGGTGGCATGTACAGGTAAATATATTGATATTAATTTAGTTGACGTTGCGTTGTTAATGTTTTCAGCACAATTAATTTCATGTTCAACCGAAATGCAGATTTTCCGTTCAATTGATTCAAACTCTGTTAAAGGCTTTCCAAAGGATCCAATGGAAGCTACAACCAAGGTGTGAGATGCAAACACTTTATCTGGTTTCTTAGGGTCTTCTTGAATATTATTCTTGTATCTTTTACTTTTGCATTAATTAGAGGAGGCAAGATGGATGGGGCGGGCAGGTTGTGTAACAAGTCAAAAATCAAATGGGTTTGGGCTGAAACAAGACACCTTTTAGTACATACCGGGTCAGGTTGACCCGCGGACACTTTTTTATTGCAACTTTTTTTCTTTTCTTATTTTGTAATTACAGCTATAGAACATATCCATCACAATAATAATCTAAATCCTTGAGTAAAATCGTTATGAGGTTGTATGCGTTACAAATAGACCTTGACAACTTCCAACCTCTTTGACCCATTCCCCTTTTACCTAATTTTGAGAGAAACACAGCTTAAATCAACCAATTCATAGGTAAATGGGTCGAAATTGCCCACCTCCTCTAGCATTAAGTAGTATGGCTTGCTACTTCTTAATTTTAGATCTAGTCTACATCAATGAAAAGATTTGTTTTCCCATTAACTTGTATGTACAGAATTTGGTTTGTGGGAAGAATGTGATGATTGACATGAGTATACACACGGCATACGTGAAGGCCATCCGTTCCGCCCAGCATTTCATATATATCGAGAACCAATACTTTATTGGATCGTCATTTAATTGGAGTCAATATAAAGACTTGGGTACGGAGAAACATTTCTTTTACATATTCTCATCTTAAATTCTTTTGCTCGCTCTTTTTCTTATCTGATTATGTTTCTTAGGTGCCAACAATTTGATTCCAATGGAGATTGCCCTTAAAGTTGCTACTAAAATTAGAGCACATGAAAGGTTTGCTGTATATATTGTCATCCCTATGTGGCCAGAAGGTGTCCCTACAGGCGCTGCTACGCAACGTATTCTATTTTGGCAGGTATACACACATGTAGCTTTTTCAATTTCTTAAAAGAATCAAAGAAGGTACAGTTTGACTTTGAGGTCAACAATATTACATTTCACATCTAATTTTTCATACATCTTGTTACAAGTTTATTAAACACGTGTTGTAAAGTTCAATTCAGTTATAATTGTGTCTTATAAAACACTGAAGAATCCATGTAATCTTAATGCTGAAATTGTTATCTCTGATTGGAATTCATAGTAATTCGTATTATGAAATAAATAAAAAAACTCTTGTAACTTTGCAGAATAAGACGATGCAAATGATGTATGAGACCATCCACAAGGCCTTGGTAGAAGTTGGGCTTGAGGGAGCGTTTTCACCACAAGATTATTTAAACTTTTTTTGTCTTGGGAACCGTGAAGCCATTGGTCCACACGAGAATGTAGGTGATGAGAGTCCCGGCTCAGGAAATACTCCCCAGGTGGGCCCCGCCTGTCTTATGTTGGCTGTTGAGTATATTTTATCTGCATTGATGGATAATGAATTGGGGTATTTTTATACCGGGTGATTCTGTTTGGACCCATTTTAAATCTAAATTGACCCTATGTGATGTGATGTATGCGAGCATATGACATGCATTGAAAACTGTAATTAATTGATGTGATATGTCTGCTATGTGAGCGGGAAGGGTCCAAATAGTAGCACCTTTTTAAACTGATTACTACGATTTCAAGAATTAGACTTGGATAAATATTTGATTGAAGTTAGGGATAATTATTATCTTTTTTTAATTTATCCTCAAAACAAATATATTCACTTCATGGGTCTTGTTGAATCTGGAGAATGAATGTGATGAGGGTCCAACCTTGACGAGAAATCAATGAGGAAGGGAGCCATAAAATAAAGAATGGAGATATGGTACAAATGAATAAATAGAGTGAACAGCCCAAGGAGGAGGGACCACCCTAGACTGAGGTGATAGAGAGTAAAGCTAGATAGGAGGAGCTATTACTCTCTGAGTACATGACCTATGATAGGATTGCATGGAGAAATAGAATTAGGGTAGAGGGGTTAAATGTCCGATAGCTTTTCCCTAGATCAGTAGAGGTGTGTGTGTCTATATATATCTGTGTGTGTACAACAATTAAATTGTGAAAAATAAACCAGGTTTTACATACTTGCAACATTAGCCTCACATTATATTCGTTACTGTTTCTCACCCAAACTTTTACTTTTTAGCAAGCCCTTGATGCCTCCATCATAAGAAGTTTTGTTAATGTGATGTAAAATTTATACATATGATTATTATTTCAGGGACTTGCTCATAAGAGCCGGCGATTCATGATCTATGTTCATTCGAAAGGTATGATTGTTGATGATGAGTATGTAATTATCGGATCTGCAAACATTAATCAACGCTCTATGGAGGGAACCCGAGACACAGAGATTGCAATGGGAGCCTACCAACCTCATCATACTTGGGCAACAAAACTCTCAAATCCACGAGGGCAGGTAATTTGTCTTAAAGTTGCTAGCCAGATTTCTTTCTTTTTTTTAGCAAAATCTCAAGCTAGACAAATTTGCAGATTGTCTTCATCACTTAGTAGTGAACATTATGCTCATGAGTTGTCAATTTAAGTTATGTTTTCTTTTCTAGGTATATGGATACCGAATGTCTCTTTGGGCGGAGCATCTTGGGGTTGTTGATGATCGATTTACACAGCCAGAATCAACCGAGTGTGTAAGACATGTGAGATCATTGTCTGAAGCTAACTGGAAACAGTTTGCAGCTGACGAAGTGACAGAAATGCGAGGCCATCTTATGAAATACCCGGTTGACGTGGATCGAAGGGGAAAGGTAAAACCTCTAGCAGGACATGAAAATTTCCCGGATGTAGGTGGCCAAATTGTCGGGTCATTTCTTGGCATTCAAGAGAATTTGACTATTTGATGAGTGTGTCTGGGCAATTTTGACTTTTCAAGGTTAGGTTCTTGAGATTCCTAGGTGTTGATATACTAGTTTATGATGGCAAAACCAATTCCGAGTATAGTGGTGGTGTATCTTAGTGTGTGGTTGCATATAGTTTGATCTTCTTTGTTGTTTAATTAATAATGCTTGTGTTGTGCTACTATATACAAGAGGGGTAAAGTTAAAAGATGTTTTTTGGTCAGTTTTTCATTCTTCGAGTTTTACAAGTTTTACACTCTATGTATGTGTGGTTGGAAGGTGTGATAACCACATAGAGGGTGGGATTTTTTTGGACCCGGGATGATACTTCTGTTTGTTTATTTCTTCCTTATTATTATTTATTTAATTTTTTATTGATAGTGGAGTATTAGGCCTATCGTAGTGTTCTCACGAATGCTTTGGGTGAGCTAGGTTCCTTGGGGAACACCAATTACCCCCCCCCCCCCCCCAATTCGGGTTGAGGCTCAGCTTCCTCCATGCGTCCATACTTGATTGTTTTCTTTTTTGGTAAGGAGAGAGAAAATAGTTGGATTATTTGGATTAGGTGCTATTTGGGTTTTGGATAAAAGAAAGAAAAAGTGACGTGGTAGCTGATGTGGCATTTAGGTTGAAAATGGTTTGGGTTAACCGTTACTCGTGGTCTTAATGGTAGGACAAAATGTTGACGCGACGATATGATAGGATATGAGGGTTGTGAAAGCTCTCGCACTCAAATTTTCAAAAGCAGGCTTCATTTCTTATTTTTTTCTAATTCTTTTTTAAATTGGTATGATGATGGTTTTATCCATAGTGAGATGTAAGAAGGAGTAAAATCAATGGGCTATTGTCAACGTTGTTGAAGGGCTGCTTAAAGTAAAAATAAAAGGCAAAAAGTGAAATGTTGAGAGTGGGATTTGAACCCACGCCCTTTCGGACCAGAACCTTAATCTGGCGCCTTAGACCAACTCGGCCATCTCAACCTTCTTTTTTATCGGTACACTAGAATGTATTAATTTCTTCCTTTCTTAAATCCTATTTATTTATTTAAATTAGATGAATTGTATATTAGTTGTTAGAAAACATAACATCCTAAAACAACGGAATCAGTCGGGGACATTCATAGCTTTTATTTTAGGGGTACCCAACCCATCCATAGTCACACACAACTTGACCTCATTTGAATCAAGCTCAAGATACACATACGGGTCAATGCTCAAACTGCCCCACTTCCATAAATACGTAGTAATACATGTATGTATAGCATATAGATTTTTTTATCAACTTATTCAAGCCAACATATATACTTGTAATAAGTCTATTTTTCAAATATAGTTATCGTACATTTTTAGAATTTTTCGTCTCCATCTCGAGCCAACCTCGAACCTTTTTGAGGTTGCATCATAAAGGCTATTCAAGCTAGACTAATTCGAGCTCGAGCTTGGCTCTCTTGGAGTCCTGGGTAGCGACCCAATTAATAACACCCATCAAAATCTCCATAAGATAACAGGGTTCTTCATGAACAATCCGTATACACGGTGATTCTTACTTCTAGTAACAGTAACTTTCGGTATGTGAAAACTTCAACGATTGTAATCTAAATCATTACAAAAACAATGGTTAAATAAGGGGGAAAAAGCACGAAACAGATTTAACAAAAACATGAATTATACAAAATTAGGTGTATTGATGTATAAAAACTCTAGGTCCATAACATTTCAAGTGTTAATCGGTTGTTTCCCTTTTCTCGCCCTTTCTAATTCAGACTCGGCTTCTTTAAGTTGTTCTTGAAGCCTTGAAACTCTTATCTCTAGCTCTTCCACTGTACCACGAGTCAGCAAATGTTGATATGGTTTCGTAAAATGTTTTGAAAAGGCCTTTAGTGCTTCAACTCCACAAACCTGTCAGGAAAAAAGACCAAAAATGCTGTTTGTTTAATCTGTCTTTTTAACATTTTCATCTTGTGGGTCTTGTCTATATGATACGGAGAATAAGAACGGAAGTACGTAGGAGTTAGGACAGCCTAAATGGATTATGGATATGATGAAATCCAACTGCCATGTTTAGTTGTAGAAAATTGGGGTTGTTTCAAGATAATTTTTCATGAAAAACTAGGGATGTAAACTCGCAAGCTACCCAAGGTCGGATCATTAAAAGCGCGAAAGGAGCCGAGCCTTAACGAGCTCAAGCCTAGACTAAAGCTCATTTAGTAAACAAGCCCGAGCTCAAGCCTCAAGAGTTGGTTCTTTTAAGCTCGCGAGCCTAAACGAGTTTAATACGCAATATCATTTACATTTTATATGTTTAATATTTATATTTATATATATCATTTTGATGAAATTTTCAATATGATACCCAAGCCTAAGCGAGCCAAGTTTAAACGAGCCGAGTCCGAGCTTCATATATCTTAAATGAACCGACCTCAATCTCAACATCAATAACTTTAAATGAGCTTAGCTCGACCTCAAGCTTAAAAAAGACTAAACAAGCCTTGCTCGATAAGTACCAGGCTCGGGCTCAGGCTCGGCTCGTTTACATCTCTATGGAAAACATAGTTTTTTGCTTTAGTGCTACAATTTACAAAGCAACCGGAAGTTGTTTTCAAGATTTCTCCTTTTCAAAGCTTTTCTTTTAATAATAAGATTAAGAACCAAGTATGACACGCCATCAAAGAAAGAAAGAAACTAGGTAGAATGCTTGATTTGGGTAGACTAGTCAATTTCTTCAAAAAGGTCCAAAATTGGTAATAAAATATGCAATGTTTTTATACTCTGGCATAAAATAGTCCACTTTCTAAAGTTAAAACCTTTTACTTTTAAAATTTATGATCAGCATGGATTTGCATCTTTTTAGTTTCAAATCTTGACATCATAAACCGTTGTTAAGATTGAACATTAATAAACATTTGCACAACTATAAGAATTAAGAAGAATGATTCTTATCATGACCTTTTAAAAATTCCAAGGGTGTAAATCGACTCAAAAGTCAAAAATCAAGCTTTCAACTTTTTTTAGGAGGGAGGGGGGTGTACCATTCACGACTTGTTAATTGAGAAATTCCAAACCCATAACTGTGTAAAGAATCACTTACCTCTTGTGGCAGCAAGGGCAACTTTGTAATATGAAAATCATCATACAACATGTAGAATTGATCTAGGTATTTTTGTTGCATTTTCATTCGAGCCTTGAGCAACTTCGATTCAACACCTAAAATAAAATCCAAAGTTAGCTTCATTCATGCATTTAGTGTAGTTCATCTTTCTATTTGTGGATCATATTTATACGAAGATGGGACCCACCGCCCACGACATCAGCAAAGTTGACATGCTAAATGAATAAATTTCCAACACTAGAAACTTGAGAAAGTGTACCTTCTTCATCAAAAAGCACTTGGTTGATAATAATATTATGTGTATCGATCTCAAATTTCGCAAGTTCTTGCACCAGTCTCTCTGTCTCGTATAACGAGAGGAATTCCGGAATGCACACACATACAAAAGTCGTCAAATCCTGCATATATAGAAATGTAGATATATAAACTTCCAGGCCACAAGACTTGAAACAAAATTCATCTTGGGACATTCATGAAATGTTTCATTATTTGTTAAAACTTTAGGGGTGTTTGGAGGTGTATTTGACAGTGAGTGCCTAATATTAACTTATCAAAAATCAGATAATCAGTTGTAACAAAACCTGATGCAGGATTTGCTTCTGCCTTTTAAAGTTATATTTAATCACTTTTGATGGTATTCTGATATTCAAGTAATAAGTAGTTTACTCTAAACTTCCGTAATCAATTTGTTGCAGCTAATTATTCGAGATTGATTGTTTGACCACTAAATAATAAGATAATCATTAGAGGTGTACCCCTGCAATGCAGCAAAACATAAAAGTTTTTATAGGTCAATATTACACATAAAATCATTCATATATGTTGTCAAATTACCTCCTTAATGCTAATTTTTTACATATAATTTCCAATTTGAATGCTAATTTGACCTTTCTGTTTAAATTTCTTTAATTCCATTTAATTTGGTCAAACAGCAATAGTAGCATCTAATTAACTCCCTTAATACAGGCAGTGGATTCCATTTGGTTTAATATAATGGACAAAGTAGTAATTTTCAATCCCTAAATATTAAGGGTGAGGAGATTGAACCAAATTCTTTATAATATAGTATAAATAAGCACAAGCAGGTTACCTAAACATTAGATATTTATCAGTGCAACATCTACTCACTTTCGTAATGCACATCGAAAGGCCCTCTTACTCATTTGTCATGTTCATCATTTGATTATTCTTGTTTTCTTGTCATTACTTAGCAGAATCTTGCACCGACTCCATTTCAGCAAATTTTCATGTTACTTTTACTTATTTTCCCACGTGGCCATGTTCATTGTTATCTCTCCTAATTTTTGTAACTACTAAAGGGTATTTTAGACATTTCACCAAATAGATGCATACCGGATCTTTAAACTGTCTGTTCACTTGTTCAATAACGTCTTTCATACCCTCAAGCCTTCCGAGGATTGCATCCTCACCAAACTCTTCTCCAATGCCAAACATACGAGTCATCTGAAATTTAATTTTCACCAATTAGTTAATAACCCACACACACACACAAAACACCTATGTATACATTAGCCAAGCCCCATGTTCATTTTGTGGTCCAGTTTACTTTATATGAAGACAAATGAAGAGAATACCTAGAAGATGGTGAAATTTTTAGGTTTCTATTGATTTATACACTTTTCCTCCATTTACTATTTTGTAGGCGTTGTATCTAGTACTTACATGGGGCCCATGATCACATCATAAATATGTGGTACAACAAAATTGTTGAACTGTTATAAGAAAAATACCTGACCCAACAAGCCACCAAATTTACTCTTTAAGCTCATCATTTTGGCAAGACCTTTCTCTAACGTTGAAGGAAACTGTAGCAAGCGAAGTGTATGGCCAGTGGGAGCAGTATCAAAAACTATCACCGAGTAATCCATGGTTTGCACCAACCTAAACCAAAATATTATAAATTTATTCTCAAAACATATATCTCAAACCAATGCTAAAATTGTTCCGATCCCAAATAAAATTGCAACAATTTGAGAGTAATCTAGACATATTACTAATAAACTAGTTCTTAATATAACTCATCTGTAACCATTTGCATTCCATGAATGCTTCCTGGCACAAACCTTAGCACCGTTTCACTCCATTTCAAGATTTACCTAGCTTAGCATACTAGTTTTTTATCATTATTATATTATTGAAAAAAACCCTTTGGTTTCAGACCGTTACAAAGACGAAAAGGTGGTGTAATAACAGGATGGAATGAATCATTACAAGACATCCTGCTATTATTACAATTTCTAAAATTAGCTTGTGACAGTCATCTTTTTGAATTATAATGAAAAACACACTCACTTTAGCATCTCGGCAAAGCTCATAGCCTCGTCGATTCCAGGAATTGAATTTGCTAAATCTGATAGGAAGCCGTCCATTCCATCTGAACTACCCATATCTTCGTTCTCCACTGTGGGGTCCACCTCCTGCAAAAGGGGACGTCAAAATGTAAACAATTAAACACATGTTGTACGTTCTGGCAAATTTCTATCCAAAGTTATATTCATAGCGTTAATTTTTTGTTTACTGTTTTTTTTTCTAATTTATCATTATTTAAAGAAGTTGATTTGTACACAACAGAATTTGTCCTTACACAGCATGAAAAACAGTAAAAAACAAATGGTACAAGTTGATAAAGCATAGAGTTGTGTGTGGACAATTTTGTGGTGTACAAATCCTCACCCCATAATTAAAATTCAGAGGCTTTGATATTGGTTAATAGTCAAACACTCAAACATCATTTTTCTTTCAATCAATCAATAAGAATATCGCCTAGAGCAACCAAATTATTAAATATGAAAATTCATCAACAGAAGCAAGAGATTCTTGTGAATAGAGATAACTCATAAACTACAAGGATACAAATTATAGTAAAAGAAGATTGAAACCAACCAGCCAAACTGAAATAAACCCCAAAAACAGAAATCAATCAAGAAACATGAAATCAACTAGCAAGGATTTGTAATGACTAAAGATGAAACCATTGGTGAATAAAGATAGTCAAAAGCCATGGTTATATCATATCCATCGTGTTCTGACTTGAACTGATTACCCTTTCTTAGTTTCTCACTTTCTTGGAAATCCAGATCACATATGTAACCAAGTTAGCAAATACCTGAAATCCCTACCTCCGTCATGAAACATGAAACAAATCATCAAAGACTAATAATAGCATGCAAACTGTATTAATTCATGTAAACATACTTTAATCTAGACCATCTCAGTTTACATCAATTCCAATTTGGTGAATTAACACAATCAACAAGCTTAGAATGTCTCAATTACCATAACCAATAAGATTTTACATTTTTACCCTTTTGTAGGAAATTGACCTTGTTTTTGGAAGTGGTCTTAAACTAACTATCTGATTTGAGTGTTCAGCAAAAACTGATTTACGCTTCAGATTTTTACATCATTTAAGATAATCAAATTTGAAGAGGAGTTGCAGCAAAAAATTGATACTGAGATAAAGGTAAAATTACCTAACTATCCCTTGATGCCTTTCAAATTGAAAAAAAAAAGAATTAAAACAAAAGAAAATAACTATTCCTTTTATTTTTTGAACAGAAGAAAAGAACTATTCCTAACTTAACATTGACTATAGGATTCTAATTCTTCAAGCCGCAAACTTTACTTTAGAAATGCACGTCCAAACACCCCTAAAACCATCCCGGTTCACAACAATACCAAACCCACAGGGTACACATAAACCTTGAGACTTAAGTAAACATCATCATACCATACAAAATGGTGAACCTATTAAGTATTAACTAATGCAGGAGTCTTCTGTGAAAGTGTGAATAAAAATAACCAACAAACTACATTTATATCTGATATTCGCACAAACTCATATACAACCAAGTTCACCTAAAACCTATCTCAGCCAAGTTCAAATGAATATCAAGTACTAGAATCGATCAAAAAACGTGAAATTAGCTAAATAAGGGTCAGCATAATTCATAGCATACAAAACTGTAACCTATAAACAAAAATGCAAGAGTCTCAATGCATATACAGAACGGAAAAGGTATAATTGTATCAATTATAGTAAACAGCCAAGATCACTTCAATCTCAAATCGGTTTATTAACCTAATCAATAGGCCATAATACTATTAAGAATTATAAACATTCTTGAATCTCTCTTTTCTTTTCTTTTCCTTTTCTTTTTTTCCTTTCTTTGTTTGGGTAATTAACTAAGTAACTTCACATAAACCCTAAATCCCATCCAAATTACATAAACCCCATATACAAAAATAAATCGAGAGACAGATTCGTCAAAGAATGCAAGCTTGTGAACCCATCAACCAACATCAAGATTCTTTGGTGAATAACCAAATTCGACAGACGAATTTTTGAATTCACCAACCTAGTTTATATCATCTAAAGAATCTTAATTTTGGGATGAAGAGGTCAATAAAAAAGCAATTTAAGTATCAAAAGACTAACCATGGCATACAAATTGGTGAAACCATTAACGAGGGTAGGAGATTTTGTGAATCGTTGTTGAAAAGCATCGCTGAGATTGTGAGCTGGATCGGTTGAGATGATAAGAACAGAAGATCTAACAGAAGCCAACAGGATGGAGATAATCGAGCTACAAGTAGTCTTCCCAACACCACCTTTGCCACCAACAAATACCCACTTCAAACTCTCTTGTTCCAACACATTTTGAATCGTTCCTTCGGGTATCTCTTGTTGTCCGGCCATTTAATCTCCCTTGCTTCTTTGAGTTTGAGTTGCGATACACAAAACCCTTTATTAGAATTGGAGAGGGAGAAGAGAGAATGCGGTGGTGATTTGGGTTGTTTGGCGATTTGCGATTTTGATGTGATTAGACGGTTAGTTTTACTTTGGGAGTAGATCTGGTAGATGGGTAATACTTAACAGGCTTTCTTTTAGTTGCCTCTCTTCTCTAATTTGTTTGTTTAAAGGATGTTTGGTTAGCTTATTGGACTAGCATCTCTTCACTAAACTTATATAACACAACTTCTAATGTTCGTTTTTTTTTCCCCTATCAAAATGATAATCATATATCTGTCACATTGTATTCGTACGCCATCTGATAATTATACCCATAAAAAACTACCTTGAAACAACATGACTCTCCTCACGTTAGGGGATCATAATTGTACATGGCATGGATTTACAGAGTGAAGGATTGTCATTACGCTTCACGACTAAATGGATTGAATATTTTGTGATTTGAAACGAGTTATTGTACCAAAATTACATTAAAAGAGTCAGTAAGGTAAATTTGTTATAAAAAAAATTAGTGATATATTTTTATAAAAAAGTGTTTCGTTTAGAAGTTTCTTTAGACCTAAAAAGGCTTGAGTTGCCCCCACATTCGTCGCGGTTGAATAAGTTTAATGCTAAAAAAGTGTGTTTCTCAAGTTTAATACTAAATAAATGTGTTTTCAAAATTTTAATATTTATAATAATAATTGTATACCATCTTATAAGGCGATATTTTTACAAAAAGAAACAAAAACCTATAATGCATTCATCTTTATTTTCCATACCCACAAATCCTTTTTGATAAAAGTCTCTACGTACAATCGAAAAATAAAATAAAACAAACCAAAGTAAAACATGATCGATACACATGCGCATCCATCAAACCAAAGGCCTTTGTTCTTCATCATCATTTTGCATTCGGTTTTTTCGATTTTCCTCTCCTAGCGAAGAAGAAAACTCGTTAATCTTCGCACCCTGTTTAGATGTTTGTTTATTTTCGGGGACCATCTTTAACACAATTCCCATTGATATAAGAATCAAACCAGTGCAATGTTGTTCTGTTAGTGGTTTCGTGAATATCATGTATGAAAGGAGTAAAGTGATCGCCTTTCTAGCCGTTGTGACCTATCAAACATGGTAAAAGTTTAAAAACACATAATACTTGAGATATAACATAATTTCATGTGTTTTCCATTTGTCTCACATATGTTATATAGAAATCATGATCTATTTGACCATAAATCGACATAAAATAGTTATATGTTTTGTTAATTTTTAAAAGTAAGAGGTTGAAGAGAAGTGTGTTACCATGGCGGTGGTGGCAGCTCCAAAGAGTGCAATGAGCGAAAGAACCGAGACTTGGCCGATAAATGTTGCCATTGCTTCGAATACCAACACACCATAGACATAAGGGTGCTATACCCACAAAGAGAGAGAAAAAGAAAAGAAGTTAGATATATGAACGAGTTTGGAGGTAAAATGAAACCTAGGGTTGACTTTTTTGGTCGAAAGACTATGGTTCTAATTCAAATTGACTATAAAACTTGGAATTTACAATGTTGGATTATAACTTAAGTTTGTCAAAAGAAAATGTACTTATTGATTGTTCACGAAGTAAAAGGATTGATTTAAGAAGTCAAAAATCCAAGCTTGTTTCGGTTATTAGTTTACAACCTGAGAACAAGAATTCCAAGCCTTGAACAATTCCCCTGTCAAAATCATCGGAGGAATCAAGAATGGTAAACCCACAACAGTTGAGCAAAAGAGCATCTCCATCTGTAAGAGAAATCAAGATAAAAAACAATGATCAAATATTTCTTGGAGAGAATATAGTTAAGTCACATGTCAATCACCTGCGTTGTATCGGGATTCATGGCAAAGATCGCTTCTTGGAAATTTCCAAGAAACGAGTCCATAACTAGTGCACCAGATACCATCAAAACTCCAATAATACTAAAATTAGGGGAAGTATTTGCATCGGCTAGAGTGAACAGGATTAGTCCTACTACTAGAAGTAAAGCCGAGAGGTACTCATGAGGAGGGTATTTTCGTCTTAAACCTGGAATAAACGCCCCCATTATCATCACAGGAAGAACCTGAAAATCTCAAGATATTAAGGCAATTTAGTACAAAGTACAAACCACATAAAAAGACATTTTAAACTATTGGACCCATAAGTAGCAATTTAAACTTGTCTTATAACCAAACAATGCATTATGCGTAGAGGATATCAAGACTGTACTTTTGTAGATTTAAACATGATTTGAGCCGGGTAGTTTAGGAAAGCCAAAGACCCTTTCGTGAGGCCGTGAGAACCCATGAGAACCGCTGAGAGCTTGACATAAGTCCTCCATGGGTTCACCATTTGTTTAGTAGTGAATCCTTGAAAGAAAATTAAAGCAAGATACACCCATCCTTGAATAAAGGTAAAGTACCACCCATAGCTACAAAAAGCCATTGTAAAGATCAATTTTTTGAATCTAAACATGAAAAAAGTTTCAAAATTTAGAATGAAAAAAACGAATAACCAACCTGAATTGAAGCCGATTGTATACATATTCCTAATTATCAAATGAAATTGGTTAGAATCATTATAGCCCAAATAATAAACAAATTGAATGATCAATTTTTCAATAATGCTCTACAGTTAACTTGGTATCATTTCCTCAAATTTGTTAAATAAATCAAGATTAGTTTTCATATTTTTCTTTTGTCACAGAATTATTATTATTTTCAATGCTATAAATAGAAATTAATAAAACAAATTATATTGGGGGTGTAAAGAAATTGTCAGCAAATCCTAACAATCTAAAATTTCGCCAGAAAATTACCAAAAATCTTGCATGCAAATAATAAACATAACAATCAAGAACAATTAAGTAAAAGTTCGTTTCTCTTTTTATATACATAACTGAAATTAACCAATAGGTAAGTAAAACACCTAATTCTGTACATTCTCTGAATCATCACCTAAAAAAGGTAAAAGGGATTCAGTTACAATTCCTCGATTTGATTGGAAAATATCAGAGGGATTATATAAAAAATTACCTCGCAGACGCCATTGACGAGGTACCCAAAGAAAAACCCAGAAGAACAGATGAGAAACTGTTGCCAATTGGGTCTAACAGAAAGAGAAATACCAAAAAGCGATCGAGCTTGTTCTTCGTTGTTCTTCATTTTTGTTTTCCCTCTCTGTACTCTGTTTTGCTTGAAGAAAGTCGCTAACTTTACGATGAATGATTCGCTGATTCCGATGGAAAAGTTGAATCAAACGATCAAATGGGTTTTTGCATATGAGAATTACGGGGAATGAGGTTGATTTAAGAGAGAGTTTCTGATCGATCACGTTAATGGTGTATGGAGATCGAGCACATGAGGAAGGGTTTATGTTGTGTGTATGCGTAGATAGCAATAGCGTGCGAGGGCTTATAAATATAATTAATATGAAAATTGTTTTCCATAATTATTTAACAAAACTAAATAGCTATTTTCCAATAAATACACGCAATAAAAACATTTTTGGTTAAGTTCCTGTTTTAAATAATTTTTTTAACACAAAAATATAGAAGAATGTTCAATTATAGGGTATGTTTGGTGTAGCTAGCTGAAAGCTGGAGCTGGAGCTTTTAGGAGCTAGAGCTGAAGCTTTTATTTAAAGCTGAAAGCTGGAGTTTTATTTGTACAAAAGTGTTTGGCAAAGTAGCTGTAGCTATAGCTTAAAAATGTAAAAAGACATAAAAGGACACAAAACTAAACATTTAATTAAGAAACAAAATTAATCAAAGATTATTTATGTAATTTACGTTTTAAAAGCTCTCAATAGTTCCTAAAAGCTACTTGAAGTAGCTTTTCATTTTGGAGGTTTTTGGAGCTTATTTTTTTAAAAATAAAAGCTCAAGCTCCTGTAACCAAACAGAGCTAGTGAAACTTATTTTCTAAAAGCTCTGAAAAGCTCCCGCCAAACATATCCATAGTCAATACCTAATTCATAGTTCTAAGAGATTAATTTTAGTCTTTGGATCAATGGTCCAGATTGCATTTTAAAATTTTGGGCCGAGTGGTATTTTCGTAATTCACATATGATGCTTTTACAAATCACATGTAATTATATACTGAATCATCTGTGATTGGATATTAAAATTTTAGGACTACGTTTTCTACATTAACTTTATTGAACACAACTCCAAAAATATAATATGCTTTACGTTTCACATACATAGCCAAGTTACCATATCAATTTTAATCATCATTTTTTTGTACCACCGATATTTTTTCATACCGTCCCGAGTTATCAATTCAATAGTATTGAAACAAAAAAAAGATATTACTGTTTAGAATTTATTTCTCTCACATATCACACATGTTACATTAACTAATTATAATTTCTAATACATATCACACACTTAGATACATCACATCCCATTTGGTCTAACTTAGACGCACAGTAAATTCAAATAAACACACCCAAGAAAAAAAGAGATTGTTTGAAATATATGGAGTTCAAATAACTAGTTGTTTTCATATTGAATTTTTAAATTAATTTAACTATAGTCATATATGTTTCTATCAATGTTATACATTAAATCACCTACCTGTATGATTTAAAGTTACAATCATACTTTCTTTTTCCAAACTTATAGTTTTTCAAACAATTAATATATTTTTATATTATTTTCTTTCTCTCTACTCCTCCAAGCAACTAATATTCTTTTACTTTATAGTTTATACATTTGTCATATACATATACATGCATCCAACGACATTACAAAATTCACCACTCCAACATCCGTAGGTAACAATTCGAGACTTACGAGGTCAACCCTATATTCTTCTGACAATATATTCCCGCTAAACAAAACCCTTGTAACGTAGCAACTAAACCTAATATTTTCACCACCACAATCATATTATTCGTTCAAATTAACTAAGAATTTTAGTTTTTTTATCTTACATTTGTTTATATGGAATTTAATTATCTAAAAACATTGAAGTGATCATTATATGAAATTAAAAGAATAAAAGTGGGTGAAGCAAAAGAGAGATGGAAAAATATGTCGTATAAAAGACTGAAAGAAAGATGAAAGGGATGCTAACTTGAAATGTAAGAAGTTGGAAAGGTAACTGTACCATATGGTCTTGTAACAAAATATTGTAAAAATGTTATCTTATTTTTATAATGGCATAAGAAAGTAAACAATATTTTTTATGTCATTTCTTGTATGCCAGTTTTAAGTAATGTGTGTATCTATTACGTATAAGAAGTGTTTTCAAATGATCTTCTTTACTACCCGTAGTTATGACTTTTATGAATGTCATGACCGACTACATATCAACCTTTTTAGCTTATGACTATTACATGACTAAATCGCTCTAATCATGACTAATTGTCACATCACCTTCACTATTATTACTGGACCCACATAATATTAATATCATTGGTTTTAAAAAGTTAAAAAAAAAATACTACAGTGCTTGTCACCAGAATAACAACGAGCCAAACCTAACAGATGACGAAAGGGTAATTGCCACAACGAGCTGGATGATGAGCTTGGATGACGCCCACTACAAGTGACCGGTCTTAACAAAGAAAAACTTTATAGTTTCATGAGGATCTATTCTATATCTATCATTGAGTTTAGGGTTCAATCGAACCAAACATCGCAACAGACGATGGCGACGGCGATTTAGGGTTCAATCGATTCAGACATCGCATCAGACGACGGCGACGGTGATTTATGGTTCAATCGAACCAGACATCACAACAGACGACGGGGACGGTGATTTATGTAACATCCTCGAATTGGGTCTAGTTGTATGTAATGAATGCGCGTATGTAAGTTAGATAGATTGATAGAATATGTGAATATTCTAGTTGTATACTTGTATGTATATATATATTTTTTAATTGGTTAAGTGTGATTAATGAAATATATATATATATATATATATATATATATATATATATATAAATATAAGTATTTATATGAATAAAACAAAAGGAATTAGTAAGTGTGTATTTGTA
>JAUEJL010011711.1:0-10000 GCA_032274825.1 Drosophyllum lusitanicum | reverse complement strand
TCCACTAATTCTCTTTCCTCACCTCATCCATTGATTTTGACACTTGTGTTAATCATGTCAGTAGGAGGATAAGTAAGAGGATAAAGTAGGAGGATATATCATCTCTCGTGCTTGTTTATGTGTTCCAATTTCCAAACAATCCTAGTATAAACAACATACGATTAATATTCAGAATAATAAATGAAAATGAAGCTTTGAGAGGAAATCTCAGCCGTAGAAGCTCAAAGATTTGTCGATCGACCGACGGTGGTTCAAACCAGAGCTGACACAATAAGTAACTTTGATTTCTTTGTATCTTCAAACCCCACCCTCTTTCTATCCCTCGCTTACGAATCACAGGGGTGCTGTCTCACAACCTCCCGATCTCAAATCCCTCAATTGATACGTAGATTCTGTGTAGCTCATCCTCTCCTTCTGTTCCAGTTGTTTTTGTTCGATCTTGCACTCGATTCAAGGCTTGATTTTGTTCTTTTACAATGGTAATCTTTCATTTTCCACTTGATTCTCATTTCGCTCTTGTATTCTAGATCCGGTTTTGAATTTTTGATGAATCGACATTTGATAATTGTTCAATTACATTGCTATTATTGAATTTCGATGTGATTTTTTACTAACCGAAACCTTATATTTGCTGTTTGTTCTTTCGCTCTGGGGCAGCCTCTCAGGCTCGATATCAAGGTACTGTTAGCTATCTCAATCTATTTTGATATTTTATGTAAGACATGTACTTATTTTTGACGAGTGGTTTTTGATGTTCATTTTTGGCAGAGGAAGCTTGCTCAAAGATCAGAAAGAGTTAAATCCGTGGACCTGCATCCGACGGAACCATGGTAAGGATAGAGATATGTTTTAGTAGTTTCTATGTTGGCGATCGGAGGTTACTGGTGTCTTTTCTTTTGAAACTGGCTGGCACTGCTTGAGCTCGAATATGTAACTACTTACATTTTGATTTAAAAAGCATTAACATTGAGCCTCAATGTTATTAAGGGTCAGAGGAAGTAAAAAATTGTGACCAAGGAGTTATAAATTATCAGTTATTTAATGGACATGGGTCTTTCTGTGTTTTCACAGGATCCTTACAAGTTTGTATTCAGGGACAGTTTGCATATGGGATTACCAGTCTCAGGTATGGAACAATTTTAAATGGTTTGAAGTAGAGTCACCTCTAGCTAAACTGCAGACTCATGATATGCTTTTATGAGAATTTCAGCTGGATATATGTATAAGACACAAAATTCAGAGTTAATACTTTTCTCTTTATTATGTAATTTGGAATTAATTTTCTCACCCGTTATATATGGAGCTAACTTCATAGCCTGGTATAGGGTGTTGGGGTTTACTGGTTTAGATAGATGGCGAAGCCTATTAAGCAGAATATATTAAGAAAGACCATCAACGTTGTTGACTAAAAAACAATTACGTGTAGGTTTTGTACTGAAGCCTAACTAACTTAATTTTATGAGAAACCACAATTGTAACAGAAGAACTACTCCCAAAGTAGTCACATTGATGCACCATTAATATATAAATGGCAGATCTGGGTGGCATGAATGTATGATAGATGAAGTAGCTAACCAACTACAACAAAAGCATAAGGTAACCTGAGTCTCTTTGTAACTTCACTGTTCAACAAGGGATATAACTAACATAGATGAGTTGCCTATCTACATCATTATCAATTACGAATTATAGTTTTTTCTTAACTTTTGTGTAAAATTGGTGGGCCACCTGGGATTTTCAGACTAGAAAGATTTGTAAGTTACCATCATTCATTTCTCGAGGAAGTTATAAAAATGTGAAAGGAAAATAGTGATTGAGATACAATGGAGCTTTCAGCGTTACTGCTCACTAGTTTGTTTGGTGGAGTCATGTGTCTGATTTCATCTGCTTATGGCTGTTCGTCTCGCTATTGCTGGAATCTATGTTAAGTTAGGTTTTGAATATAGGGTACATAAGAAAAGGCAGCTCATCTTGATTTTTTCCCGGTATTCCTTACCATACATTAATTCATTAAGTGAACTCATACTAAATAACGTTGTAAAGTGAAATCTACACCAGGAATACCGAAAGACGTTGGGCAAACACTTATGACTTATTTAAAGAACATATTTTGTGTTGGTCAATTTGATTCCTTTCTTGTCTTCTAATTGTTCATCCAAACATCAACATTAGCAAGCTCCTGAGAAGCATCCTTTACTCACCAGCTCCCTGAACTAATGCAATATTTTTAAGTTTCGGGGATTTATGGTAAAATTAGCTTGATGAAACTTTAAACTAGTAAAAGATATGTTGGACGAGCAGGCTTTATTCTATGTCAGTTGGCCATGTTTTACCGTTATTTTCTTATGCTATATATTTCGATAAGAATGGATGATTCAAGCCTGATATTGATCTTTGTTATTGTAGACCATGGCAAAATCCTTTGAAGTTACGGACTTACCAGGTTCGGAATTGATATTTCTGTTTTCTAACACATACAGCCCATGCTTGCTTGACTCTGATGGGAAGTTGCATACAATATTTGGTAATTACATAATTTATTTGCAGTCAGATCAGCGAAGTTCGTAGCACGCAAGCAGTGGGTTGTTGCTGGTGCAGATGACATGTTTATCCGGGTATACAATTACAACACAATGGATAAAGTTAAAGTCTACGAGGCACATACAGACTATATTCGGTGTGTGGCTGTCCACCCCACCCTGCCATATATATTGTCGTCATCTGATGACATGCTTATAAAGCTTTGGGATTGGGAGAAAAGCTGGTATTGTACTCAAATCTTTGAGGGTCATTCTCATTATGTGATGCACGTGACAATCAACCCTAAAGATACCAATACTTTCGCAAGTGCATCACTTGATCGTACTATAAAGGTAATTTTAAGAATGTGTATGGAATCTATTAGCTTAACATGTTCTAAGTGATGTTTATGCCCCTCCATCTTACCTATTCTAGATTTGGAATCTTGGCTCACCTGATCCTAACTTCACACTGGATGCCCATCTCAAAGGAGTGAATTGTGTGGACTATTTCACGGGTGGTGATAAACCTTATCTAATTACTGGATCGGATGATCACACTGCAAAGGTTTGTGTCTACAATCTTTCTGTTTTCTTAATTATTTTGTGTAGTTGAGTAGTTGACATCTAAATCTGTTTGTGTATTGACAAACATTTCAAACAGGTTTGGGATTATCAAACCAAAACTTGTGTTCAGACCTTGGAAGGTCACACACACAATGTTTCTGCTGTGTGCTTTCATCCCGAGCTCCCAGTAATTATTACAGGTTCCGAGGACGGTACTGTACGTATATGGCACTCGACCACTTATAGGTTGGTTCTTATTTGTGACTTGCAAATGTTTGCGTTCTTAATCATAAAAAATTAAAGAGTTCCTCAGGTTGTATCAAACCCACTTGTTTCTGTGATAGTGTGATCGTTTTATGCATTTGCCATGCGCGCTCTCTCCTTTTGTTATTTGTCTTGATTTATACGAACATACACACAGTGGTTCTAGTCACCTAGTTTCTGCATCCATAATCTTATTTTTCAGAAAATATGTTAACAGTTATGCTTTGACGTCGCTAAGTACTTGTGAACTAGAGTTGGAAGGACACAAGTATGTTGCATGTTAACCCTTTGTTTCATAAAATGCTTGATGGTTATAAAGACATGGTTGCCCCTACTTATAGCACTCATCTACCCAAATGAACGGTTTGGATTAAACTAGTTGGCATGGCTATGGTCAAAGTATATACCAAGTCTTAAAGATGTTTACATGATTTTTAATATAATGCAAGGAAGGGAGGGATGATGCGAAGTAGGCTTCTACTCAACATGTTATTCTTATTGTCATGTGATCCTATGCACGCTGTTTGCTAATTATTTCTAACTGTAATGTTACTCCATAAGTGCAATTGTAATTAAGACGTGTGCTTATTTCCATCACACTGAGCTTATTATGCTGCTCTTTTAATGTCGCTCTTCTTTTTTCATTTTCTGCTGCAGACTAGAGAACACTTTAAATTATGGACTTGAAAGGGTCTGGGCTGTTGGATACATGAAAGGTTCACGTCGGTAAGTTGTTATGTAGCTACATACTGAGCATGTTCTATCACTTGTTTTATTGCATTTAGACCATTCATAATTATTGTTATTCTCTTGCTCACGGTGTTTCCTAGTTCTTTTACCATTCATGCGTACATGTTTTCTCACGGCATGCATTTTTACTTGGGTTGATATCTGAAGTAAAAGACTTAAGATATTCTAGTGTTGCTGACTCGCTGATGCTACTATATCTTTCATGAGAGTATATATACTTAACACTTGTTTGTTTATCAGAACCAACTCATTTACAATAGTATATCTACTGTACAGGGTTGTTATTGGATATGATGAAGGGATGATAATGGTGAAAATTGGTCGTGAGGAGCCTGTAGTTAGTATGGATAATAGCGGAAAAATTATATGGTCTAAGCATAATGAAATTCAGACTGTTAACATCAAGAGCGTGGGAGCTGATTATGAGGTTTGGCTTTGGTTGAATAACCACAAGAAAAGAAAAGGAAAATGGTGGTTCTCTTTTTCTGTGAATATGACTATTTTTTGTCCTCTTTGCTTCTCAGGTTTCTGATGGAGAAAGGTTGCCTTTAGCAGTCAAAGAGTTGGGAACATGTGATCTGTACCCACAAGTAAGCTGTCCTCTAAAATTTGAACTTTAAAACTACAAAGAAATCAAAGGAATACACTAAATACACAGTAGGCTATGATGAGCATGGTAATGATTGAGTTCCCATGTATAATCACACTGGAGGGGTACTTTTTGTAGTTGTACACTTGTACATGTAGAAGGTTGTCCTCTAGTATAAAGAAATTATAAAACCTGGAATGCTGCATTTAATATGAGATATGGTAATAATTAGTTTATTTTTTTGAAACTTTGTTACAATGTTGATCATGTCTTTGTTGTTCTTGCCCTTGTGTTCAGAGCTTGAAGCACAACCCAAATGGGAGGTTTGTCGTTGTCTGTGGTGATGGTGAATACATAATTTATACAGCTTTGGCATGGAGAAATAGATCCTTTGGATCCGCATTGGAGTTTGTTTGGTCCACTGATGGTGAATATGCTGTTAGGGAGAGCACAACCAAGGTCAAGATTTTTAATAAATCTTTTCAGGTATGCCTAATAATTCAATCAATCTGCAACGTTCCTAATTTTCTATCCAGTCTAGGCTTTAAATGTGTCATAAGCATGTTGTGGCATTATAATAATGTACCATTTTTTTATTCTTGCATAGTGCAGCTTCCATCTTCTGACTAGACTGTGATTCTTTTTTGCTTGGATAATCAGGAAAAGAAGAGCATCCGACCAACATTTTCAGCTGAGCGCATACATGGAGGATCTTTGCTAGCAATGTGCTCAAATGATTTTATATGTTTTTATGATTGGACAGAGTGCAGATTAATTCAACGAATTGATGTTAATGTCAAAGTAATATATTATTATTACGCTTACCTTCATTTGCTTTTATGTTACCACTGTATCACCTTGTTTCTTTCCATTTACCATAAGTGCATGACACAACTATTTACTCTTTCCTGTTTTCATTTTCCCTCTTCATTTCTAGAACCTATACTGGGCAGATAGTGGTGATTTGGTGGCAATTTCCAGTGATTCATCATTCTATGTTCTAAAATACAATGTAAGATCCTTATCTAAGCAAGCTTACTCTAATCCTACAACAGTACAACCCGGCTACCCGCCCAACTTTAATTGTTTATATTTTGTGCAAAAAGTGTGATAAATAATAGATGATGTAATTTTGCAGCGTGATGTAGTGTCAGCACATCTGGATAGTGGTAAACCTGTAGATGAGCAAGGTGTTGAAGATTCGTTTGAACTTCTGTATGAAGTAAATGAAAGGGTTAGAACTGGATTATGGGTTGGGGATTGCTTTATATACACTAATTCTTCATGGAGACTCAACTACTGTGTTGGTGGTGAGGTATAGTCTGTTGATAGTAACTGTCATGAAATCTCCAACTTTCATGGGTTTGTCTAACATTATTTGATCAGTACCTGTTTAATGTGACACCATTTTCAGGTAACCACCATGTTTCATTTGGATCGACCTTTGTATCTCCTAGGGTATCTAGCTAATCAGAGCAGAGTTTATCTCATTGACAAAGAATTCAAGTAAGTTTACATAGGGTGTTAAGTTTGGATAATAACTGGTGTTAAAATCCATGCTATGCTAATGTTTTCTTCTGGATTATTACATTTTAGTGTCATTGGATACACTTTGCTTCTTACCTTAATCGAGTATAAGACGCTTGTGATGCGTGGAGACGTGGAACGAGCTAATGGAGTTTTATCTTCGATTCCGAAGGAGCATTATAATAGGTAGATTTCAAGTATCCTCTTCTTTGTAATTCATATATTCAATGTTCACGTTTATACCTTTGCAATTGATGTGAGAGCTTATAGCCCATATTGCTTCTATCCAGTCATCTTCTTGATTGGTCTATCTTTATTTGGATTGTATACTTATCTTGTCCTTATACAGTACATGTAAATCTCTGTTGGATATAATACATATGGTTGTCTTGATAGTGTTGCTCGTTTTCTGGAGTCACGTGGCATGATTGAAGAGGCCTTGGAAGTTGCTACAGATCCTGACTATAGATTTGAGTTGGCTATTCAGCTTGGTAAACTTGAGATTGCAAAGGTTATAGCCCTTTACTTTGGAAAGAAAATATGTGTGTGTATGAAGAGATATTTCTGCCTTCTGATCCATTTGTAGCATGATGACATTTTTTTCTGCATGCCTACAGGATATTGCCCTAGTAGCAGAGAGTGAATCAAAATGGAAGCAATTGGGTGAATTAGCCATGTCTGCTGGAATGGTAATTCCCGACTTGGTTGAATATTTAGTAAATATTCTTTGTTGAATATGTTTTTCTTTGTGGGTTAAAATGAGTTCTCTTTATTCTTTTTCCATCTCTAGAGCACTTGAAACGCCTTAAAAAAATAGAAAACAAAATGATTGAAATTAGATCTTTACTTTATATGTTGGACTCATGCCACAATTGACATCTGTATCAGTATATGATCATATGTAACGTTTGATCCATTGCAGCTGGCCATGGCAGAGGATTGTTTGAAGCATGCAAAAGATTTCAGTGGTTTGTTGCTCCTGTATTCTTCTTTAGGAGATGCTGAAGAGATAGCAAAACTTGCATCACTTGCAAAAGAAAATGGAAAAAACAATGTGGCTTTTGCTTGTCTGTTTATGTTGGGTAAATTGGAAGACTGCCTGCAACTGTTGATTGACAGGTTACTCATCACAATTCATATAGGGAAAAAAAAATCCAAAATCCATATGAAGTCGACCCTAATATGCAATATCTGAAATGTAATGTGGTCCTTGCAGTAATCGGATACCTGAAGCTGCTCTAATGGCACGGTCTTATCTTCCCAGCAAGGTTTCTGAAATTGTTGCCCTTTGGAGAAAAGACCTTAACAAGGTTAATTGTGAAATTTCTACTATTTCTACTGTCTTTCCGTTCAATTGTTTTTGTTCATGCATAGAGGTTCCTAAAACACATGTCCCAACATTTTTTATTTTGAAAAACAAACATGTTATAGGGATGAGGATTTGAGATTTTGTCCAACACTCCAACTTGCATAATATTTTCCATCAGTCAATTAATGAGTTTTTTCCCTTTTTTTTAAAGTTCTAATATTATTTTCCTGTATGGGGCAGCAAGTGAGCCCAACCAAGCTTGAGCTCTAGCTCTACTTAACTAACTTAGCATTAACTTGAGCACTCAAATAGCTTATTATTAATGATGAACCATGCTCAAATCAAAAGCTTGATATAGTTCGAGTCTAGCTCAAGAAGCTCAGCTTGTTTGCTCTCCTAATTACATATTATAGCAATATCATATACATATGGCTCAACAAGCTAGACATGGGATCTGAGTTGAGTTCTGGTAAGATTGAACTTGCTCGTAATACGATTCAAGCTCATTTTTGTACTTGAGCTTGAGCTCGGTCTTGATGAAAGTTTGACTTGTTTACACCCCTATTCATGAGAACTAATATGGATACCTGATTACCCGGCTTGTTTTGATATTATCCTTGGCCAAGGTTTTTGAAAGCCTTCCAATCTGTTATCGTGGATTCACCCCCGATTATTCTTAGCTTTATATTCAGAGTATTTTTGTTTGTATTAAACTAAAAAAAAATTAAGACAAGTGGTGTGACATGGTTTCACTGCAGATTAACCAGAAAGCTGCAGAATCTTTGGCAGATCCTGAAGAGTACCCAAATATGTTTGAGGACTGGCAAATTGCACTTGAGGTTGAAGCAAAGGCTGCAGAGACAAGGTTTCATTTGTTGTCCTTTTTATAATATGATTTTTATGAACCAAATGCATATTGACAAAGAACATTACTTAAAATTTTCTCTAGGGGTAGTTATCCTCCAGCAGCAGAGTATGTGAACTATGTTGATAGATCGCCTATCAATCTAGTTGAGAATTTCAAAAACATGCGATTAGAAGTTGAGGAACCAATGGAAAATGGGTCGTTAGATCATGAGGTATGTACATTTCTGTTATTCTTTCCAAAGGTTCTTGATTAAGGGATCTAACTCTGAACTCTTGATATTTTTAGAACATAAAGTCTTCAATTGGGAGAGTTTCATTCATTTCCTTGTAAAACTTCTAAATTACATTTATATCCTTACAAACTTTTAAACTACATTAATATCCTCCCAAAAACTCCAAACTCTCATTTATATCCAAATACTTAATTTTATTATAATTAAATCATTTAAATATTAAAAAACACTTTCTACTAATTGTTGTGTATGCAATTGTACTAAAATACCCCTAACTAAGTGGTAGACTACGATTGCTCTGTAAAAACAAAAATAATTGCCTATAGTTTCTAACTTGTACGGTACACGCGTACATGGAGCTAATAAGCAACTGATTGTTCACTTTCAATTTTAGTACTTTATTTCATTTTGAAATTTAAACACCATGAATTAAGAAATTTTAATTTACTTCCCTGTTCAGAATTCTTCATGCTTATAAGAAATTGGTTATTGTTCCTTCACTTTTTCCTAGAACTAGATTCAATATATACAACTTAAGCAACACCACAAAACAAATCATCACCGACTTATCTTGAAAGCATGAAAAAGAATTAAAACCAACGAGTTAAATGGAACCAAGATTTTTAATTATAGATGAGTTACCTGATTGGAGAATTGAATAGAATGAAATGGAATAAGTAACTTGTCGCCAGTAGAATGAAAAGAACTTGAATTGTCGGCAGGAGAAAGAAACGGCAGCGACTATGGTTTTTGAATGCTATTCTTCTTTGTTTAGACAAGAGTTTTTTAGTGATTTAATGTACAAATCAATTTGGAGAAATGTTTTTATATATTAAAATGATTTAATTATGCCTAAATTATATATTTGGATATAAAAAGAGAGTTTGAAAGATTTAGAAGGATATTGATGTAATTTTAAAGTTTGAAAGGATGTAGATGTAATTTAAGGATTTAGCAAGGATATATATGAAATCTCCCTTAATTTATTTTGTGTAAAGAAATATATCGGTTAATGCCTAGAAATGGTTTGCTATCCCTAAGAGTTATAACTTTTTCCCTATGTTTCCATTTTTACATCCTTCTCATCACCTCTCTGTCACAGGATTTGGAACAGAATGGAAATGATGAGGAATTTGTTGATGGCCAAGAAGAGATTCAAAGTCAAGGTCAAGAAGAGGTTGTTGGAATGGATAATGATTCTACAGATGGTGCAGTACTCGTTAATAGCAATGAGGCTGATGAAGAGTGAGGTATGAATAATGCTGTAACTACATCTGCTTCTATGCAGTCAATCTCGACGATATCTCGCCGAGATCTCGGATATCGGAGGTAGGCAAAATATCGGTTTCAAATATCGGTGGGTTATATCGGAGCC
>JAUEJL010011700.1:0-10000 GCA_032274825.1 Drosophyllum lusitanicum | reverse complement strand
TCTGCAATTTTATGGCACTTGTAATCTTGTGCCTAGATGGCATTATCAAAATATAAAGCTTCAATCAAGTCTCTTGAAAATCTAAATCCAACTTCAATTAAGAATCAAAAGGCGTCAAGCAAGAATCAAGACAATGGAGGGTTTCGAGGCGTCCTAATTTTTGGCTTCAATCAAGAATCGAAAGGCTTGGGGAGCGGAGGAAACTAGTGCAAAAGGTTGGGTAAATCACCAAATCTGAATCACAGGAGTTTGGAACTATGTCTCGACAATGATCAGACGACCTAGATGGGTTCCTTGTTTTTGGGTATTTCTCGATTTTAGTTTGTTCTTATGAGAGGCCTAAAACATGCAGGGTCCATGTTCATATTTTAGGATGGTCCATACCAAATTTTTACGTATCATTATAAACAAAATAGAAAATTTAGTGGGGTCAAGACACCCCATAGATTAAAGGGTAGAATCGCCTATGATCTCATTAAGACAAAGGTAATGGGTGTCCTGCCCATCGAGGTGGGTGGAAAAAATACAAAGGGACTAGTGGGAACACCACCCCTCCCCCTCTAAAATGTCATCTTTCTAGCCTGCATGTCTTTTCATATTAGGGATGACAATGAATTAGATATGGATCGTATGATGTCATATCTACATCCACATCTATTTAATTTTTTATTATCCATATATAATTAAAATAATTTCATATGTCCATGTCTATATCCATTAAATTAAACCGGGTAAATGGATATCCATGAATGAAGAATTGTCATTCATACCTGCTTTACAAACATCCATATCTACTCCAAATACAATAATCACTCATTTAACTTCATCTATATCCATGATAAATGAATCGGTTAAGGTGGATAATCATTAGATCGGATGACAATGGTCATATCTACTCAACACCGATAAAAGATGCATTGTGTTTTGAGTGTTTTTTTATTTTTTTTAAAATAGAAAATGGTTAATGGAGTAGGTGATAGAAAACTTACATTTACCTTAGTTTCAATATAATAGAAAGATGAGAGATATAGCAAAATAAAAAATCTCTTATTTTGATGTAAAAAATGGATGAAGGGATGAAAAGATAACTGCACCCACCTTATAATTGGAAGATTAAATAGTCATTGTGACCAATTCCAAAAATGTTAGTGACAATTGAAAAAAAAGGTTCATAAAAGAAAAAAAACATCATTTTTAAATAAGTTAATAAATGATTAATACATTTATTACATTAATTAAGAATCCCCTACTTGATAAAATTGTAGAAAGTGACCCAAGTAAAAGAAAAGTGAAAAATAGGGTAGAGTGAATTAAAGGTAACGAAATGTGTGTCAAATACAAAGACGTGCTACTTAATTGTAAGTTGGAACGATGATATCATTCCAAGCAAAAGAGTCAAAGCAAAACACAAACAGTGGCCACCGCCACGGCGCCACCTCCTATCTTTTCGTCATTCCAAAATTACAACTAATTTATTAATAAACCTCATTTCCGAACCCTAAATCATCACATCAACTGATGATTCCTATCTTCCCATTCCTCTTTTTTCTGCTTTCAACACATTAACAGATGAATTGTTTTTATTGTTAAAGATTTTAATTTAACAAAATTGTTCAATTGATGGGTTCTTTGTCCTGGCAGACGGGTTTTTGTTTTTTGGTTTTCTTGTTTATTTTCAGGTGTATTTCTGGGGATTCAAAAGTTGAAAATGGGACTGTTTTAATTGATGGGGAAAATGGGATTGCAGAGATAGATACTAACTTTATCTGTGCTACTATGGACTGGTGGCCACCTGAGAAATGTGATTATGGTTCTTGTAGCTGGGATCATGCTTCTCTCCTCAATGTGGTATCTTCTTCTTTCATATTTTGAAAAAGATTCTTGATTTCTTCTCAAAGTTAATTAGAAATTAGAAAGATTAATAATTTGATCATGTAGGCCTAATAAATTAACTGCTATTGTCCCAGTTTAGGCTGATACATTGTTTAATTGGCATTTAAAGTTTTTGAATTGGCCATTTATCATTTTAATCTTGGGGGTTTAATTATTTGATCATAACATTGATGAATTAAATTCTTGTTTTCCAAGTGTTGGTTTTGATGTGTGTAAGTTTTATTTTTGGTTTTCTCTTTGCAGGATCTTAATAACATAACTTTTCAAAATGCAATCAAAGGTGAAGAGCACTCTCTTGGAACCTTTTGTTTTTGGAAAGTCAATCTTTGTGATACTATAATCCGAAATTGATAAAATTTTGTTCAGTTTTTTACCTCTAAAGTGACTCAGATTTTAAATAACCTCTCTATAGTTCAGTGTAATTCACTATATAAAATGTATAACAAAAGAACACTAGTCAATTTTGAGTAAAAAAACCAAGTCATTTGATACCCAAAAGTCAAATTCGCTAATACTTGATCTAAAAGTATAGCTATTAGATAGAAAAGCTCAATTCTTGAGTTGTTGTGCAGCCTTTTCACCATTAAAGATTAGATTAGGAGGGAGTTTGCAAGACGAAGTTGTCTATGAAACCCAAAATCAAAAAGAATCTTGCATCCCTTTCTCCCAAAACACTTCAGCATTATTTGGTTTTAACAAGGGCTGCCTGCCTCTATCGCGGTGGGATGAACTAAACTACTTCTTTAATGAAACAAGGTAGTCAAAGTTAGTTATTTTAATCATTAAATCTTGATCAAACTTCATGATTTGGACAACTAAGTTTGCTCATAATCTTCAGGGCTGAAATTATTTTTGGATTAAACGCTCTCAGTGGAAGGGAAGTTCGAGCTGATGGTTCAACTGTTGGGGCTTGGGACTCTACGAATGCTGAATCTTTTATGCGTTATACGGTTAAAAAGAACTACACAATGTATGCTTGGGAACTCGGTAAACCCACTAAACGCCCGTTTCAACCTTTTTGGCCTATATTCGATATTGTTAAACAGATTCTGCTTCTTCTGATTATTTGGTCATTTAAGGATCAAATAGTAATATTCGCATAATCAATTATATACTAGTTGCAACAAAAATGATTATCTAAGGGTAAAGTAGTATTACCTTGTTTCCCCTTTCTCTTAACCTAATTGGAGAGACTTCTACTCCCATGGAATAAGTAGGGATAAGCATAGAAACTGAAAAACCAAACCCAAACCCAAACCGATAAAACGGACGACTTCAAGTTTGTCAAAATCTCAAGCATCTGATTATTCGATTATTACAACTTCGATTTACCATTAACAAAAAATCATCAGAACTACCTCATGTTCCCGAATAAACTTGAGTATGTGAATGATTCAGACATCCAAGCATCTCGTCACTAGCCAATTTTTCTCTCGGTTTAAAGGGCTTGATGATTCACCTTTTGTTGTAGGAAACGAGTTAAGTGGAAGTGGAGTTGGAGCAAGAGTAACTGCATCTCAATACGCCATTGACACAACGACCCTCAAAAACATAGTAGAAGAAATATATGATGGTATTGAGCCTAAACCACGGATTATCTCACCAGGAGGTTTCTTTGATGCAAATTGGTTCACGGAGTTCATAAACAAAACAACAGATATCCTTGATGTGGTCACTCACCATATATACAATCTTGGTGCAGGTATTTTTATGTAAAAAGATTGAAATAAAAACGATTTAAATTTCACAAAGAGATCGTAAAGTTTGGAACTTTTCATTTTTGTCTTAAGCAGGAGTCGATAAGGATCTAGTTGAAAAGATTCTTGATCCGACTTATCTTGATCGCGAGGCTAATACGTTTAAGGGACTCGAAAACATTCTCGAAAATTCTGAGTCATCGGCATCTGCATGGGTTGGTGAGGCTGGTGGAGCATACAATAGTGGCCATCATCTTGTAACTGATGCATTTGTGTTTAGTTTTTGGTAAGAAAAGCTCTATTTCTCCTAAGATTGTATAGAAAGTACAACTGTTCATGCATACCCAACTTCTGATGCAATGAAAGAGTATTTGGATTTTGGTACCTTTGAGGATTTTGTTTCATTGGTATGATTCATATGTTGGTGTTTTCATGACTTTTACCATGCGCATAAATATGTGTAATCAGCGTGACGGTCATACAGGTATTTGGATCAGCTAGGAATGTCAGCTGTTTATGACACGAAGACATACTGTAGACAAACGTTAATTGGAGGAAATTACGGATTACTCAACACGACTACTTTTGTGCCAAATCCAGATTATTACAGGTTTACTTTGACTTTTGAGGTCAAACCTATGACTTTCTGATTTCGAGATTGACATTTTCTTGCTAAAGTTTAATGTAGATAATAATTTTTTTTCTAAAACATAGAATTTCATATGTGATTTTGATTCTCTATTTACCAGCGCTCTTCTCTGGCATCGACTAATGGGAAAAACAGTTCTTTCTGTAGACTTTACCGGGACCAGTAAAATGCGCTCTTATGCTCATTGTGCCAAAAAATCTGTAAGTTTTGCTAAAAGCTCAATTGTTGTGATGTCTTACCTTAAAAAAATGTAAAAGATCTATGTTTGGATCTAAGTAATCTCTCACAAAAAGGGTTTAGCGCTATAGCACGTTTCTTAGGGGAGTCGAGCTATCCTCTGATGTATACAGTCTAATTTTTTCCATGGCCGTTTCCTATACTCCATGTGAGGATTGAACCACCGGGTCTCTTTTGAGACTTTTCAGGCTACCTACCACTAATCAAATTCATGAGTGATAGCAAAAATCTTACAAACGACCATAGATTTTCGCGAATTATTTAAATAGCATGTATTAATATTCAATTTCATTGAAATTTACTCACTTCAAAACTTTGCAAATGTGTTGATTTGTATTTTAGGATGGAATAACACTCCTACTTATAAATCTAGACAACATGACCACCATTAATGTAAACTTGTTGGTTAATACACCATCACTACTTAAATCTGGGGCGCAACTTCGATTGGTGACACAAGATACAAAAATGGATGGATCAAGCAGGAGAGAGGAATACCATCTGACAGCAAAAGATGGAAACTTGCATAGTCAAACCATGATGCTTAACGGGAAAGAGTTGACCGTGAATCCAGCTGGTGAGATACCTCCATTGGAGCCTTTGTTTGTAAGTTCATCGAAGCCGATAGTTGTGGCTCCTTACTCTATAGTATTTGCCCATGTCCCGTATTTAAATTTGAATGCTTGCGGGAATTCGGTCATGGAGTCATAAGAGAACATGTTTTCGTTGCGGATCGTCTCCCGCCTTTTACATTAAAAGTAGGTTCAGGGTCTGTTTACTTTTTTTTGTTTATGAATCAAGTCATTTATGGGTATAAGATGAACCATGTTACTCTTTGTTAATAAATAATTGTTGTTTACCTTTTACTCAGGAAGTAAATGAATATGTTACTTTTTGTTCGATACCGAATGAACTAATATTACTAAGCCCTTTGACTTTGACATTCTTTTTCTTTAGTCAAAGTAGACCAATCTTCATGATAATTTGGTATAATTTCATGAAGAATTCTCCCGTCTCGTCATTCATAAGCGGTGGCGAATCTAGGATAGAAAACAAAGTGGTTTCCTATTAAGCTAAACCGATAAAAAGCAAAAAAGTCAACTAAACGTGTGTCCGATCGCGGGTCGTTAAAACTAAAATTTAAGCATATGCCCAATAGTTATATTAAAGTTCTTGCATCAACAAGAAATAGCATCGAAGTTTTAATATTATAGTATATCTAAATTTATTTATTAATAGCCAAATCGGCAAATCTTATTATCCCAAATGTGGAGGACTCAGGCAGCGCACAATGCACATGGCTTGGCAAAACTTTTCATTTTCTTTTAGCTTTTTATAGTATTATCTATCTCTTTACCTAGAATTCTCATTTCTCAAATACAAGTTCAGAAGTTTTTACGCTTCTCCAATTCAAACTTCAAAACTATACAGTAGTCTAAGAAACACTTCAGAAGAAGATTTGCATGAACCTGAAGACTGCCGCTAGACTGTAAGACTGGTATTTCTGAATCGGCAAAGGTAGACTGGGGGAGAGCTAGAGACGATGAGTCGAGATAGACGACCGAATGACAATAACGATAAGTTTCACATTTAACGGGCGAAAGTTTTTTTGGGCCTATTTTATTAACTTCTAGTTTGAGTTTTAATTGGATTGGGTTATTGGGTTTTTTTAAGTTGGGTTATTTTGCTAGGAGATAAAATTTAGGCCTTAATGTATTTTATATTTATTTTATTTTATCCAATACTAAAAGATAGGTCCTCTAAACTTTTAAAGGTATGTCCCAATTTTTTTTCTATATAACTTCCAAATTTTTTTAAAACTTAGTCACAAATGCATCCGATTTCATACATTTAAATACACACACATATATTAGTCATAGTCAATAATGACCGGCTTATTAATGATTCATTAATGAGTCATTAACGAGAGGTATTTTGGAAAAAAAATTCAATCTAATAATGACTCATTCATCCGGATGCAATTCACGGTTGAGTAAATATATAAATGACTAAAATACCCATATTGATAAGTCATTAATGGTGGTTACAAATGATACCCGTAATAAGAACGGTTCTCAAATGAACTTGTCCATATATATAGGGGGAGAGAAGGGTTCATTTGAGAACCAATCTTATTACGAGTACCGCGAGAACCAATCTTAATCATTCATTTGATAATTGGAATTCATTGATAGAGAGCGTGGAGGGATAGAGCGTGGCAAGGTGCATGAGATGAATTCATGGGTAGGTGATGGAATTGAAAGAGGGAGAATTGGACGGTCTAGATTAGTTCTCGCGATACTCACAATAAAAATGATTCTCAAATAAACTTTACTATATATATATATATGTTTGTGTGTGTGTGTGAGGGTTCAAATGAGAAGCGTTTTTGGCCATTAAAATAAATGATCAACAGCAAGAAAAACTAGTGACTTTTTTGTAAATAGTGAAGATTATTAGGTAAAGAAAATACCTTGAAGGGGTAAATAGGTAAAAACCTAGTATTCTTTAAAGGGCAAATTGCATTATAACACAATGAACTTTGTCTTAATTATCATTATATACAATCAACTTTATTTTCTTAAAGATAATATAACAAACTTTCATAACCCTCACATTGTATGCAACTTGTTATATACTATAAAAGTTATGACAAAGTTCATTGTATACAATAGTAACTAAACAACAGACACATAAAAAAGTTGTTTGCATACAATGAGAGGATTATGAAAATTAATTGTATTATTTTTAAAGTTTTAAAGTTGGTTGTATACATTGGTAACTAAGATAAAGTTAATTGCATTTTCATGCAATTTTCCCTTCTTTAAATAACTTTTAATACGTAAAAAGGGTTTATATGATATTTTAAAAAACGAAGATATTTGCAAACCCAGTTTTCTCGGTCCCTATTATCGTCTCCCCCCCTTTCCTCAATGGTTTATCAAAAGAATTTGACGGTATTATACTTGCATGATAAGCTTGTTTTTTATTTGTATACCATGTTTATTAGTTACTCATTTTCAATTAACGAGGTTGATTTATTTAAGTAATTAAAAATGTCTAATTTAGTGAATTATGCATTAATGAACATGTATATGTGATTAATTTAATTAACGAAGATGTATATGCGACAGAACAAATGTGATAGTTCGAAGAATGAAAAAATAAGTGTGCTTGTTTGATGGATTAATAATATTATATTATATTATAATTTTTTTTGTAGTAGTTATTTTTTTCATTTAAACTGTTGTAAATCATATAACAGCAAGATCTTTGGTTGAAGAAAAGGTTTAATTTGAAATAAAAACAGGTGAAACATCAGAAAGTATAAAGAAAAACAGTTATTAAATTGTAATTGCTTTTTATGTGTTCACTCATGATGTAATTTGAAATGAAGATAAAATTCACTTTTTGAATTTGCTGAGTTCATTAGTGAACACAACATATTTCAATATAAATCAAATAAATTATAGCAATGTTCATTAGAGAATATAGTCTTTATATTAATTTTTTATGTAAACTGCTGTGCTCGCTAGTGAACTGTTGTTGATTTGAAATCGAAAATTTTATAAGCAATAATTAGAATTGAAGTTTTTATATTGCTTTAGCTTGTGTACTTTTGTCATTGTTCCAACTCCTTTTTTTTAAACCACCGGTGAACTTCTTATGGATTTATCCCTATTAGAAAACTCCATTGAGGTAGACATGACTAATAAATCTTAATTCAAGAACGATAGACTAATTATGAATGAACACACACTTATAACAGGAGAAAAAAACCATCAAATGATGATCTTAGATTAGTAACAAAAGAAATAATTGAATAACCGATGGTGTGTCCATGCTTTATAGAAAAAAAATGTGTAATCCATAGATGAAGAGGAACAATTCATTGTAAACCTAAGATTAAGAAACGAAATAGAGATGATGCAAAAAAAATGTGCATAAGAAGATTAATTACAAATCTGAGAATCTATGATACATAAAAATGTGTAGAAGAAGCTTAACAAACGTGAGATTAAGAAACAAAATAATGGAGTTGATGCAAAAAACTCTTTTGGAAACAAAATAAATTAATATCGTCAGTTCTTGCTATGAGGATAAAGATCATTTTAAGAAAATTCAAATATATAAGATATGAAAAGTGAGAGATTATAATGATTACATTAATTTAAACATTAATTCAAAAGAATAATAGTAAAAAAGACCACACTACCCTTTTGAATTAAATAAATACTTAATGCGATCCATGGCTTTGGGACCGTCTTCATATCTGATGATGAACGGCAACGAAGGAGCATGGGGTGGTTGGGTAGCTAAAGGAAGAGGGAGGGAGAGAACCAGTTGAAATTGGAGAGGGAGATTATAGGATGTCGACTGAAATAATGGGAGGGTGAGAGATTAATTAGGGTTAGATATAGTTTGTTGTCAAAATTACCTTGCTATCCTTTTAGGCTTAATTTTTACTTTCCTAAGTTTTATCTTAATTACTAAATTGCCACACATTATCTTAACTATTGATTAACTTATCCAAGGGCTTAAAACACTTCTCGCATGAACCAACCTATATATATATATATGTGTGTGTGTGTGTGTGTGTGTTAATTGTTTAAATCGTCCTTTAACTTAGTCATTTATGTCCGTTTAGTCCTTTAACTACAAAAGTGGTGAAGACAATCATTTAAGAAACTTTTTTTGACGAGTTTGGTCCTTTCTAACATATTCCGTTTGTCATATCCATTAAAACAAAGTAAAATGTTACCCTTTTGTTTTTATTTATTCTTTTCTTTTTATTTTACTCATTTCATAAATTAATTATTAATAAATGATGCAATGCTACCGCCTCCGATCCCTAAATTGATCCTCCAACTTCGACCCCTGAACACCCGAATCAGAAACAAGAAACCAAAATCCAAAATAAAAAATCAGATTTGAAAGATGAAGATGGAATCAAAAACCTGGAAACAAGAACCAAAAAATCAAGTTGGGTTTTCACGTATTCAAGAAGACTACTAGAGAGATAAAGAGTGTCTATAGAGAGAGTGAACCGCATCGTTTTCTTGTAACACCACAATTTCAACCCATTTTTTTAAAAATGCTGCGGAAGCGATAGATTAATATATATACATATATGTTTACAAAACAATTCAGTAAACTACGGTTAAACTGGTTTCAAAACAACATCATCAAAGTAGTGTTACATAAACCAATGGCTCATCAAAAGAAGATTAGAGTAGCGGTCAATTATTCCCCAAGCATGCCAACTCCTTAGCTGAACCACTGACTTACCGAAACCTGTAAAATGGAGTGGGAGGTGGGGGATTAGCAAAAAGCTAAGTGAATGAAAGTTAAACAAACAAACAGCATCAATGCAACCGAAAGATACAACAATAAACAAGCAACTGAGAAGACCGGCGGTTCTGCAGGAAGCTACAACCAATGCCGGCCAAAGCAAAGGTTTACCGATAGTTCATTTGTTATTCTCACACAGTATTACCCTTAAGTTGCAACGAATGCATCAAAA